>JAJOOS010011480.1:0-56574 GCA_029582725.1 Solanum chiquidenum | reverse complement strand
ATTGAGAGGATATAAAAAATAGATGAGAGAATAGATGATTTTGTAAGAAATAATAAGGGATAGAGGGGTATTTATAATATTAAAAATGGGTTAAAGTGTATTTATGATAACTTGAGGGTTTAAATTAAAGTATTAAAGGTAGGGTGGTGGTAGGGAAGTGAAAAAGTGGAATAAATCCATTGGGGGGGGGGGGACTAGCCGTTGCCCCAGCGGTCCCCAACGGGTATATTAAAAAAATAAAAATAAAAATAAAATAAAGAAGGGATCCCACGAAATCGGCCGGTTCAGCCGGGCGGGGTCGACCGGGACCAAAGGGTGAACCGGCCCCTGACCGGTCCCCTAACCCGAAGTCCCCCCAACCCGCAAATTGAATGGGACCGGGTCTGGCGAGACGATTCTCGAGCCGATCGCGGGCCAACCTGGTCCCCTTGCCGGGTCCTCGCGAGACGGTCTTCATAAATTATTACTTCAATTTCAATTCATGTGTTTTTAACTCACTTGTTGCAGATATCATATCCTTTTAGATTTGCAACAACAGTTAGGGAATTTGTCCATCCTTGCACCTTTTGCATGCCCTCAACATCATCCTTATACCTCCATTCGTGTTTGGAAAATGCTTCTGCAAAGCTCGTATTTTGGTATCGAACATGTGATGGATCCACATCATAAAAGATCGGTATGACTATTTGTTGTTTTACTTCCTTGCATTCCATGATCTTCACTAATTCATTCAAGCACCACCTCGATGTAGCATAATTCTTTTAGAAAATGATTACGGCAACTTGAGACTCTTCTGTCGCTTTCATGAGTTCTTTTGAGATGGAATCGCCATCCTCTAGCCTGTCATCATCTAGAAAGGTGAATATTCCCCTGTTGTCCAAACCTTGGTACAAGTGACTCGTAAAATTATTCCGGGTATCTTTGCCTCTGAAACATACAAAGACACCGTACTTGCATCGAGGACAGTTCTGTGAATTACTCGCACAAGAAGAAGATGATGCCGTAGATTCAATTAATTTTTTGAAAATAAAAAGTAAAGTGTATGGATTGGATGAGATCAATTGATGAACAAATTAGTTATATAGAGGAAAGAAGAATCTTAGGGCACTCTCATGAAGTGACTATTCTGACCACACTTGAAGTAACCAGTAAAGCCATCACGACACACTCTTGAGTGGTTCCTACCACATATAGCAGATGCATGAGTCCCATTACCTCCTTGTGCCACACTACCCTGAGACTGTACATGTCTAGCTTTGAAATTCTGTGAATTCTGATTTTTGAACTCACCTCTGCTCCTTGGTGAAAGTGCACTAGCAGATGATGGAGCAGTTCCGTTTGGCTTGTGTTGAAAAGAAGACCGGTTTGCATTACTCTTTTGTTGTCTGGACTCGTTCCCAGTTGTCTTAGCTTTCTTGTTTCGAAACTCTTCTCTATCTCTCAACTTATCTTCCTCAACCTACTGTATATGCATCATAAGTCTTGCTATGTCCATATCGCATATCAACATAACTGCCTTACCCTCTTAGCTTGACAAACGAGATAGCCCATAAACAAACAAACTCATCCTGCTCCTCATATCAACAACCCTCTCCAAAGCATAACAGGAAAGTTGGGCGAACTTAAGGCTGTATTCATGCACACTCATAGATTCCTACTTAAAAGTGAGGAATTCCCTTACCTTTGCCTCTCTTAGTTCACGAGGAAAGAAACACCCCATGAAAGCCTCTTCGAACACAACCCAACTCACAATTGGTGCACCATCATGTAACATTCCAGAAATGTGTAGACTTAACTAGAACTAAAACGAAAGGGGTAAGAGTCAATAAAGGGGGCAAGGGCCTAAAATACCTAGGAAGAGTGAAGGAAAACATTTTCTCCTTTTGACCTTTTGGCGAAGGGGGCAGCATGGTCGCCCAAGTGACTTGGCGAGTCGCCAAAGTGCACTTGGGGTCGCCTAGTGGACTGTCCCCATGACCTAGCTGCAGAAAATTTAGGTGAGCTAGGTCGGGGCTCGCCAACCAGGTTGGTGCATCGCCTAAGGTCCCTCCCCATCGCCTAGTAGGCTGCCTCCTTGGGGAGGCATTCTGGAAATTTTGGCGGAACAAGGGTCCACTTGGCGAGACAAATCGTGCTAGCTAGGTGGTTTTAAGTTAGAATTTAGGGGTCTTTAGTTATTCTTCCTAAAATGATCCTACAATGTTTCACTCTTTCCCTAGTAAGTATATAAGCTTTTTAGACTCAAAATTCCCCCAATTAAGTCACTTTCTTTGAATAAAAAAGAAAACCCAAAACTTCATCTTCTCCAAAAGAATTTTTCTCTGTAGAACTCAAGGAAGAAGAAGAGCAAAAATATTGGAGGTAGGGCTTGAAGAATCAAGGTTATTTCGCTCAATTTCTTTGAAGAATAATTACTAAGGTATGGTAGTCTTTCATCCTTGGTTAATTTCCATCCAAGGAGTCCCTCCAAATTCAATTTCAAAACTAGTGATTTCCCTAAAGTTAGGGTTTGTCTTCAATCTTGTGGATTCTTTCTAAAAACGTTTCTAATAGTTGATTTATAATGGATTATATTTGAATTGATGATTTATTGTTGATTTATGATGAATTCTCCTGAGAACCCATGAATTCCCATAGTTTCCCCAAATTGGATCTAAAGGTGTGGGTGAATTGTAGAAAGAGAAGTATTATGAAACCATGCTTATAGTAATGATAGTAATTGAATCATGTTATCATTCATGTCTAATGTAGTGATTCTAGATATGTTAATTGAATGTGACTTATGGTCCTTGAAGGGCAAAGGATGAAAAGTATGTATGTTTATGAGGTTCACGTATATGCATTTAGATCACTTTAAAAGTAAAGTGAATATGATTATGACCTAATTGTTGTGTTGGTTGGATGATTATTCTCATGTACACACTTTGGATTAATTATAATGTGATTTGAAAGGTTGGTCACATGTAGTGATTCTAAGGTTGGAAGACTAGTCTCACCTTTTGAATCTAGGATCTATAGTATGATTTATGTGGATTGAGTGTCAAGTCACCCTTCCATGAATATGAACTTAAGTCAAGACTTAATATGTAACCTATGGGAATTAATGCTTAGCACCGAGTGGATATGAATATGAGATGGAAGCTTATACGATAGTTGAGTCTGGCTTCCCAATGAAAGCTTATACACTAGTTGAGTCTGGCTTTCTAAATGGGTTCCTTATACACTAGTTGAGTCCGGGTTCCCAAAGTAGTTATTTCATGAGATGGAAACCTTATACCTTAGTAGAGTCCGGGTTTCTAGAAGCAATCTCCTTTTCTCATAAACTATGTGCCCACATAGGTCCTTAGCTAGTGGATCCATCTAAGCTAAGAGTATAGTTTTACCTTAGGCAAGTAGGACAACCCCTTTACGGCGTGGGGTAGACACCGGATTCTATGTTTTGGTCACATGGTCTATGTCAGTTAAGGCTTATTCCCTAATATGTTAAAATAGACAAGAATATGATTTTTAGACCATAGTTACTCAAAAAGCTTTACTTAGTATAGGTATGATTTTGGGATCTTACTTATGCATTGCACAAGTGGACATCGAGGGTGTTTATGATATGTTGCCATTATGATATGATGATTTGTGCATGACAATATGGCTTATGACTTATGATTTTCCAATGTATTCATGATGAGTTCAAACTTGATAAAGTGCATGGTTTTCAACTAAAATGTCCTTTTTAGCATGTTTTAACGATTTCTTTCATGGCTATCATACTTAGTGTATTTTTGTAATAACCCATATTTCTTCTACATTTTCTATAAGTGTAGGACCTGGTTCTTGAGGTGATTTCCTTCTTGGTCAAAGTTTGGATCAATTACTCTACTAGTTTAGTGGTTAGTCCTCATGGTTCGAGGATGGATGATGATTTTCTAGTTTCCTTTCTTGTACTTTTATTTGAGAACTATCTTGTAAGGGCTGTGACCCTATTTTGATACTCGATTGTAGTAGATGGCTAATTGAGACAAGTCTAGACTTCTGCTTGCTTTATGAAAATTTTTAAGATTCGTAATTGTGTTTTTACTCTTTATTGTTCTTTACTTATGTTATGATATGCTAAGTGGCTTACATAGTACCCTTTGGGGTCCTATGTGCCATGTTACGTCTAGGGGGTACCCTTGCGTCGTGACAAACCTGGTAATCAGAGCAAAAGGTTTAAAATGTTTTTAGGATGATGTCTCATAAGCCACGTCTAGTAGAGTTTTGTTCATGAGTGTGAAGCGCGCCACACTTATGAATGAGAGGCTATAAGATGTTTAGGAAAATGTCACCTCTTTCATTATTCTTGAGTCGTTCCATAGAGTATAACTCTATAAATTCCCTCTCTTAACTGTTCTCTTGTGTTTTCAGGAAATGAATACACGAAGGGATAATGCTAGAAAGGTGGAGGAGAAGAATGTGGATCAAGGAGTTCCTCAAGGTAATCAAGCTCCTCAAGTTAACCAAGCTCTGGTTGATCCCATGGTTGCAAAGGTGACCCATGCGGAATTTCGGTCTACTGTCCAATTGTTGGCTCAAGTTGTGACAACTCAAGCCAATAGAGAAGTGATTGATCCTATGAACATCAATGTGAATTCCACGGCTTCTAGATTGAGGGATTTTGCTAGAATGAACCTTCCAATGTTTCTTGGTTCTAAAGTGTAAGAGGATCCTCAAGAATTTTTGGATGAGGTTTATAAGATAATTGATGCTATGGGGGTGACTTTGGTATAGAAAGCGGAGCTAGCCGCTTATCAATTGAAGAGTGTTGCTCAAGTTTGGTATACTCAAAGAAAGAACAATAGGCCGGTAGGAGTGGGCCCAATAGATTGGGAAGTGTTCAAATCGACATTCCTTGATAGGTTCTTTCCCCGAGAGTTGAGGGAAGCTAAGGTGGAAGAATTTATTAACCTTCGTCAAGGAGGTATGAGTGTTCAAGAATATTCTCTAAAGTTTACCCAATTGTCCAAGTACGATCCGACTTTGGTGGTAGACTCAAGGGACATGATGAGTAGGTATTTGACGGGTGTGTCTAGATTGGTGAGAAAAGAATGTCGTTCAGCTATGCTTCATGATAATATGGATATCTACCGACTCATGGTGTATGCTCAACAAATGAAGGAGGAGAAACTTCAAGACAAGAATAGAGAAGTAAAGAGGGCTTGAATCGGAGATGTAAATTTCTCCAATGCTAGGTATGATGGACAAAGTCGAACAAGGTTCAAGAAAAGGTTCCCTAACTAAGGCTCCTCTAATACTCCCCCAAGGGCCAACAATGATAGGGTCTCTAACCCTAAACCTCAAGGAGGTAATAGTGGTGGATCTTATGTTGCTAGGCCTAATTGTGCAAAATGTGGTAGAAAATATGAGGGTAAATGCTTAGTTGGATAGGATGGGTGCTATGGTTGTGGTAAGAGTGGCCACAAGATGAGAGATTGTCCTATGCTCAAGTCCAAGGGAAGGGAAGATAAATAAGCTCCTCCAAGCGGTTCCAACTCCAATGCTCAAAAGCAAAACCACTTTTATGCTCTCCAATCCCGTGGTAACCAAGAGAAGCTCCCCGGATGTGGTGACCGGTATGTTAAAAGTCTTTTCTATTGATGTATATGTCTTGTTAGACCCCGGTGCCACTTTGTCCTTTGTTACACCTTTTGTGGCCATGAAGTTTGAAATATTCCCCGAAGTGTTAATAGAACCATTTTTGGTCTCTACCCCGGTTGGTGACTCAGTAGTGGCAAAAAGAGTCTATAAAAGTTGTCCTATTTCTATGTCGCATAAAGTTACTTTGGTGGATTTGGTAGAGTTAGACATGCTAGATTTTGATGTGATTTTGGGTATGAATTGGTTGCATGCATGTTATGCCTCTATAGAGGACTCGGGTGGTTAAATTCCAATTTCCACATGAACCTATTTTAGAGTGGAAGGGAGGAAATTCTATCCCTAGAGGTCAATTTGTTTCTTTCCTCAAAGCTAGGAAAATGATCTCCAAAGGGCGCATGTACCATATTGTAAGGGTAATGGATGTTGAGTCCGAAACCCCTTCTCTAGAGTCGGTTTCGGTAGTGAATGAGTTTCCAGAAGTTTTTCCCAAAGTTTTTCCCAGTATTCCTCCCGAATGGGAAATAGATTTTGGCATTGATCTTTTATCGGATACGCAACCTATATCTATTCCTCCTTATAGAATGGCTCCGGCCGAGTTGAAAGAGCAATTAAGGGATTTATTAGATAAGGGTTTTATTCATCCGAGTATCTCTCTATGGGGTGCTCTGGTGTTGTTTGTTAATAAGAAAGATAGGTCTCTTAGAATGTGCATCGACTATTGCCACTTGAACAAGGTAACCATTAAGAATAAATATCCCCTTCCGAGAATCGATGACTTGTTTGATCAACTCTTAGGGGCTAGTTACTTCTCAAAAATTGATCTTCATTCCGGTTATCACCAACTAAGGGTGAGAGGGATTGATATTCCCAAGAAGGCCTTTAGGACCCGGTATGGACACTATGAATTTGTGGTTACGTCATTCGAGTTGACAAATACCCCGACGGCATTCATGGACCTAATGAATAGAGTGTTTCGACAATACCTTGATTTGTTTTTGACCGTGTTACTGACGATATCTTGATCTACTCAAGGAGTGAAAATGAACATGTGAACCATTTGAGAATTGTATTGCAAGTTCTTAAGGACCAACAACTTTTTGCAAAGTTTAGCAAGTGTGAATTTTGGTTAAGGTCCGTAGCTTTCCTAGGTCATATTATGTCAAGTGAGGGTATTGAGGTAGATCTGAAGAAGACATATGTGGTCAATATTTGTCCTAGACCTCTAACCCTTTCCGACATTAGAAGCCTTTGGGTTTGGCCGATCACTATAGGAGGTTTGTTGAGGGGTTTTCCTCTATTGCTTCTCTGTTGACGACTTTGACTCAAAAGAAAGCTAAGTTTGAGTGGTCGGAGGCTTGTGAGAAAAGCTTCCAAGAGTTGAAAGATAGACTTACTTCCGCTCCGGTGTTGACCTTACCGGAGGGTATCGATGAGTTTGTGGTATATTGTGAGGCCTCTAGGATGGGGTTGGGATGTGTGCTCATGCAACATGGTAATGTGATTGCCTATGCTTCAAGGCAACTTAAGGTGCATGAGAAGAATTATCCGACACATGATCTTGAATTAGCGGTGGTAGTGTTTTCTTTGAAAATATGGAGACATTACTTGTATGGAGTCCATGTGGATGTTTTCACCGATCACAAGAGTCTTCAATATATTTTTAGTCAAAAAGACTTGAATATCTGGCAAAGAAGGTGGTTAGAACTTTTGAAGGATTATGACATGAGTGTCCTTTACCACCCCGACAAAGCTAATGTTGTAGTGGATCAACTTAGTAGATTATCCATGGGTAGTGTGGCTCATATAGAAGATGAAAAGAAAGAGTTAGTCTGTGATGTGCATAGATTGGCTCGGCTAGGTGTCCAACTAGTGGATTCCACCAAGGGTGGTTTAATGGTTCATAATGTCTCAGAATCGTCCTTTGTAGTTGATGTGAAGTCTAAACAAGATCTTGATCCTTTAATGGTTGAGTTGAAAGAGTCGGTACTCAAGAAGTCCGTTGAGGCTTTCTCCCAAAGGGGAGATGGGGTACTTAGGTACCAAGGTCGATTATGTGTTCTGGATGTCGATGGTATGAGAGAGAAGATCTTAGAAAAGGCTCATAGTTCTCGGTATTCTATTCATCCGGGAGACACCAAGATGTACCGTGATCTACGGGAAGTCTATTGGTGGAATGGCATGAAAAAGGATATTGCAGAATTTGTAGCCAAATGTCCTAATTGTCAACAAGTTAAGATTGAGCATCAAAGGTAGGGAGACTTTTTGCAAGACATACCAATTCCCACTTGGAAGTGGGAATAAGTGACTATGGATTTTATTGTGGGTTTACCTCGTACTCGAAAGCAAAATGATTCCATTTGGGTCATTATAGATAGGATGACAAAATTATCCTACTTTATTCCCATCAAGGTTTCACATTCGGCGGAGGACTATGCCAACTTGTATATAAGAGAGATGGTGAAGTTACATGAAGTTCCTTTATCCATCATTTTGGATCGGGGTACTCAATTTACTTCAAACTTTTGAAGGTCATTCCAAAAAGGGCTTGGTACTAAGGTCAAGCTTATCACGACTTTTCATCCTCAAACGGATGGTCAAGCGGACCGCACCATTCAAACCTTAGAGGACATGTTAAGGTCATGTGTTATATATTTCAAGGGTAATTGGGATGACCACTTGCCATTAATAGAGTTTGCCTACAATAATATTCACCATTGAAGTATCAGTATGGCTTCTTTTGAAGCCTTGTATGGTAGGAGATGTAGGTCTCTGTTTGGTTGGTTTGAGGTAGGTGAAATTTCTCTTATTGGTCCCGAATCGGTTTATGAGACTATTGAGAAAGTTGGACTCATTAGAGAGAGGTTGAGAACGGCTCAAAGTAGGCAAAAGTCTTACGCCGATGTGAGGAGAAGGGACCTAGAATTTGAAGTTGGTGATTGAGTCTATTTGAAAATCTCACCCATGAAGGGTGTGATGAGGTTTGGAAAGAAAGGGAAACTTAGTCCCCGGTATATAGGCCCATATCAAATTTTGAAGCGTATTAGGAAAGTTGCCTATGAGTTGGATTTGCCAAATGAGTTGGCCTCGGTTCATCCGGTATTTCATGTTTCCATGCTTAAAAAGTGTATTGGGGATCCGGTATCCATTGTTCCCCTAGAAGGGTTGGGAGTTGATGAAGGCCTTTCCTATGAAGAGGTTCCGGTAGAAATCTTAGACCGGCAAGTCAATAGATTGAGAAACAAGGAAATAGATTCTGTTAAAGTTTTATGGAGGAATCATTTAGTCGAGGGTGCTACTTGGGAGGCTGAGGCCGATATGAAATTTCGATATCCTCATTTCTTTCCTTCTACTCCTCAAGCTTGAGGTAATTAGTCCCTCTTGAGTTTTAGTGTTTTGGAAGTTATGTGTGAATTTGTGCTTCCATGATTTCCTTATGTTATTCATGTTCTTGATGAAATTCATGTTTAGTGAGAAAATGAGTTTTCATGATTTATGTTCCTCATGTTGTTGTGCATTTAATATGAGTTGCCTATTTGACTTAATGAGATGTGTTGATGAACGTGCTTTAGTATACTTTCGAGAGTAATTGCATATTGTCGCCATAATGTTGTGTTAAGCATTATTTTAGTTGGAGAAGGTAGTTCCTCCTATGTATATGAGATATATGGAATTTCGTGCATATTGGGTTGATAGATAAAGTTCCTACTCCCTTGTATTGCATTGACTATGTTTTGAGAAGGAGTTGATGTTTCCTCCTTTGGATTGTGCATTATTTTGATGTTTCATGCATGATGGGATGCTAGTCTTGAGTCTCTAATTCCTTAAGGTGTCTAGATCGTCATTCGAGGACGAATGTTCCCAAGGGGGAGATATTGTAACATTCCAGAAATGTGTAGACTTAACTAGAACTAAAACGAAAGGGGTAAGAGTCAAGAAAGGGAGCAAGGTCCTAAACTACCTAGAAAGAGTGAAGGAAAACATTTTCTCCTTTGTACCTTTTGGCGAAGGGGGCAGCATGGTCGCCCAAGTGACTTGGTGAGTCGCCAAAGTGCACTTGGGGTCACCTAGTAGACTGTCCCCATGACCTAGCTGCTGAAAATTTAGGTGAGGTAGGTCGGGGATCACCAACCAGGTTGGTACATCGCCTAAGGTGCCTCCCCATTGCCTAGTAGGCTGCCTCCTTGGGGAGGTATTCTGGAAATTTTGGCGGACCAAGGGTCCACTTGGCGAGCCAAATCGTGCAAGCTAGGTGGTTTTAAGTTAGAACTTTAGGGGTCTTTAGTTATTCTTCCTAAAATGACCCTACAATGTTTTACTCTTTCCCTTGTAAGTATATAAGCTTTTTAGACTCAAAATTCCCCCAATTAAGTCAATTCCTTTGAATAAACAAGAAAACCCAAAACTTCATCTTCTCCAAAAGAATTTCTCTCTCTAGAACTCAAGGAAGAAGAAGAGCAAAAAAATTGGAGATAGGGCTTGAAGAATCAAGGATATTGCACTCAATTTCTTTGAAGAATCATTACTAAGGTATGGTAGTCTTTCATCCTTGGTTAATTTCCATCCAAGGAGTCCCTCCAAATTCAATATCAAAACTAGTGATTTCCCCAAAGTTAGGGTTTGTCTTCAATCTTGTGGATTCTTTGCAAAAACGTCTCTAATGGTTGATTTATGATGGATTATGATTGAGTTGTTGATTTATTGTTGATTTATGATGAATTCTCCCAAGAACCCATGAATTCCCCTATTTTACCCAAATTGGATCTAAGGGTGTGGGTGAATTGTAGAAAGAGAAGTATTATGAAACCATGCTTATAGTAATGATGGTAATTGAATCATGTTATCATTCATGTCTAATGTAGTGATTCTAGATATGTTGATTGAATGTGACCTATGGTCCTTGAAGGGCAAAGCATGAAAAGTATGTATCTTAATGAGGTTCATGTATATGCATTTAGATCAATTTGAGAGTAAAGTGAATATGATTATGAACTAATTGTTGTGTAGGTTGAATGATTATTCTCATGTACACACTTTGGATTAATTATAATGTGATCTGAAAGGCTGGTCACATATAGTGATTCTAAGGTTGGAAGACTAGTCTCCACCTTTTGAATCTAGGATCTATAGTATGATTTATATGGATTGAGTGTCAAGACACCCTTCCATGAATATGCACTTACGTCAAGACTTAATAAGTAACTTATGGGAATTAATGCTTAGCACCGAGTGGATATGAATATGAGAGGGAAGCTTATGCGATAGTTGAGTCCGGCTTCCCAATGAAAACTGATACACTAGTTGAGTCCGACTTTCTAAATGGGTCTTTATACACTAGTTGAGTCCGGGTTCCCAAAGTATTTATCTCATAAGATGGAAACCTTATACCTTAGTAGAGTCTGGGTTTCTAGAAGTAATCTCCTTATCCCATAAACTATGTGCCCACATAGGTCCTTAGCTAGTGGATCTACCTAAGCTAAGAGTATAGTTCTACTTTAGGCAAGTAGGACAACCCCTTTATGGTGTGGGGTAGACACCGGATTCCATGTTTAGATCACATGGTCTATGTCGGTTAAGGCTTATTCCTTAATATGTTAAAATAAACAAGAATATGATTTATAGACCATAGTTACTCAAGAAGCTTTACTTAGTATATGTATGATTATGGGATATTACTTATGCATTGCACAAGTGGACTTCGAGGGTATTTATGATATGTTGCCATTATGATATGGTGATTTATGCATGACAATAAGGCTTATGACTTATGATTTTCCAATGTATTCATGATGATTTTAAACTTGATAAAGTGCATGGTTTTCAACTAAAATATCATTTTTAGCATGTTTTAACAATTTCTTTCATGGCTATCATACTTAGTGCATTTTTGTACTAAACCTTATTTCTTCTATATTTTCTATAAGTGTAGGACCTGGTTCTTGAGGTGATATCCTTCTTGGTCAAAGCTTGGATCTATTACTCTCCTTGCTTAGTGGTGAGTCCTCATGGTTCGAGGATAGATAATGATTTTGTAGTTTCCTTTCTTATACTTTCATTTAAGAACTATATTGTAAGGGATGTGACCCTATTTTGATACTCGATTGTAGTAGATGGCTAATTGAGACAAGTCTAGAATTTTGCTTACTTTATGAAATATATTAAGACTCGTAATTGTGTTTTTACTCTTTATTGTTCTTTACTTATGTTATGATATGCTAAGTGACTTACATAGTGCCCTTCGGAGTCCTATGTTCCATGTTACGTCTAGGGGGTACCCTTGGGTCATGACACCTCAGCTCTACTCTTCTTCCATTGGTCAAACCATACTCTAGACTCTAGTAACACCCTTTAGTTGGTATGCAACTAGTTCCACTCGCTCAACATCAACAACATGCATAACCTTAAAAACCTTATGCATCTCTTCCACAAAGTTTTTCGAATCCTCAGTGACACTTGAACTGGTGAAGTTTGGAGGATTCATCCTTAGAAACTCATGGATCCTGGATGTATAAACCACATACTATCGAACCCCTCTCTATTGCCCAACTTGGTTGGTAACCACTTGACTCAACATCCGTATTGCATCCCGAAACTCAACATTGGTGACCTCTCCTTGGGATTGCACTTATGGTGCATTGGGATCCCCTTGATCCTGAGGATCAACATTCCTCCTAGCAGGAAGACCTCAGACAACTCTTCGTGGATGCATGATCTGAAGGATACGTGCAATCACGACCTAGAAAGAAACTTTTATAGAGATGAACTCTATTGCATGAAAAAAATATGAAATAAGTGAGATAGTTCCCAAATGTCGTAGCCTCCTAATTATAGATGTTGCACTCTTCACATTGATAACTAGGACTCTACAGACACAACTTCATAGACACCCTAGGACTCTTGAAATCTGGGCTGTGATACCAAGTTCGTCACTCCCTGAGCCTACACCCTGGACGATACTCGCACTCGAGAACCACTGCTGGCCCCAACCGAACACTTGTCCTGGATCAACTCTCCGTGGAAGACTTACTCAATCCTAAGATAAAATTTACTCAACTATCTCAAAAGATAAACTCAGAATGATTTAGAAATAATTATTCAACTAGCAAAAGAGGCAACTCAAGTCTCAATATAAAAACTGAAAATGAAAAGACTCATGAACTACTATCTATCTATCGATGAAGCCTCTAATACTATGAGGGATGTCGGGACAAGAGCCCCGATCATCCTAACAAAACTGAAATAACATGATAGAAATAATTGAGGGATCCTCCGGAAGTAAGGAGGCTCACCAAATAACTCTGGAATCTCAACTGGATCTACGAAGCGTTGGAAGCTGATCCTGGTTACCTGTATCTACATCATAAAAGATGCAGGACAAATGGTGTCAGTACATGGAGTGTACGAGCATGCGAGGGAAAATCTAAAACATGATAGAAGTTTGAACTGGAACTGAAGAAACAACTTACCTCGTCTCAACTCAATTCATTCTCAACTCATTTTAATATAAAAGCAATAAGGATAATACGATATAAGCAAAAGCTTTTAAAAATAGTAGATAACAACTCAATGTATTGAAAAATACAATATAAGTTAGTTTGTATGCAAAAATATGAAATAAACTTTGTTTGGGAGATTCTCTAACCGACAACCATCACTATGAACTATGTGATGATACAACATCTCGCCCACACTGCCAGAACTGTCCTATACATTGCTGGGGGTATAAAACTCCTCAACTATGTAGATCCACTAGTTTATGCTAAAAAGCAATATGGAATCGTCTAAAAAGTATGACCCTTTTTACCCACGTTGGCTACATGGTTTATGGTGGCTGTGAGTTGTTAGAACTCTCCACCATATCGGTGCTCAATACTACTCCCACAATATAACTTAGCTCATATGTTTTAAATAAAATATTTCCTCATCCTTAACTTTCAGATTATTACTCAAAAGGTTTCTCTTAAAAGAGATAATACTCAAAACTGCTCATGAACTCTTTTGGAAATCGATGTTTCCTCTTTTCTGAAATGTAATTTTTTTTCTTTGGAATACTTAGTTCCCATATATAATTTTAAATAAAGTGAACTCAACTCCATTCTTCCTAAAACTCAATTGCTCAAGTCTTACAGAAAAGTTTAAAAGATTGTAAAAAGACTTCTTAAAATGACTCGAAGAACTCTCAAGACTTGACTCTTAACTCTACATTGAATTTGAATTATGGATTTAAGGCTATGATTCATGTTATGAATGATTTCTAGATGTTTAGAAGTAGTTTAGAGTGTGGATATCAAGTAGAAAACAGAGGTATGATTCAAGGGAATGTACCCGAAAAGAAAGACGGAAGGGTAAGGGACCTGGCAACCCTGGCGCACTGAGTGGCATGGGGCACTAGCCCCTATAATACAACATGTGGTATAGGGCGCACTGAGTGGCGCGGTGCCCCAGGGCCCTACCTACGTAAATCTTCTTGGAATGCACTGAGTGGCGCGACGCCCCATGCTCCTTCCTTGAAACCGGTGAATTTTCTTATTCTTTCTCACACTCTAACTCCTCTAAAATCCAACGATTTCCCTCAAACTTTTTCTGATTCATAGACCCAACATAATTACAATGAAATCCTCTCTAAACTATTCAAGAACAATACTCAAACACAAGATCCTCATCACAAGAACTTATCAGAACTCCAACAATCAAGATTACCAATGTAACTCCAAGAAAAACTTATCATGCTCAAATCCTTCAACTTTGAGAATGAAATCGCATTAAAATATCATGATTGGCGTTTGGGTGAATGAACCCAACACTATGAGAACTGACATACCTCTTAGGGATCAAACCCTTGGCGAAACAACCTTCGATACGCACGAAATTTCAACGAACGCCTTGAACTTTCTCCTCTTTTCTCTTGAAATTTCTTCTAAAACTCTAAGAGTAATTAGTATTGTGAAAACTAAACCAAATCAGTTTAAACGCCTAAATATTACTATAAATTGCTTTAACCTGATAGTTGATGAGTCTGAGATTTTGACCCATTTTGGGCTTTGTTTTCATAGTTTTATTGTCCTTAGTGCCTAATTTATGCTCTAAACTGATGTTAAAGTGTTAATTTTTAGCAATGAAGGAGAAGGAAAAAGGCAAGGATATTACCGGGCAAAAGGGAGCGAAAAAGCTTATGAAGTTGAAGAAAGGCATTCCTGGTGATCGCCAAGACCACTGGGTGAACCGTCGAGTGGCTCTTCAGCTTGCCAAAAGTTCCAGCGTGCCAACCCTATGGAAAAACCAACTTGGCGATGAACATGGACAGTTGGTGAACCACCAAATGGATCGGTGACCTCGATGCTGATCGCCTAAAGTCACATAATTCTAAGGTTAAAGATCCAAGGAAAACTGGCGATGTAATAGAGCTATTGGCGCGTCTCCGACTTGTCGGCGATGCTCGACTAACCTTGCCTAGTGGTCTTGGAGGCCAAAAGTTGAGAACGTATAAATTGAAATTTAAATGGCAGAAAATGGATCCAGTCATTTTTCCTGAGCAATTTCTCCATTGTAGAACTTTAAGCTTGTGTTGGAGACTTTGTTTTACTTAGTTTTAGGAGTTTTCTAGTAGATTTTGAGTTGAGATTTTGATATTGAGAATTTTGGATCATTGTAAAGACGTGGATTGCAATACCCAGATTATGGAGAACGTAATTGGTTTTGATTTCTTCCTTTTTATGATGTGTGGCTAAAATCCCCATTCTTGGGGGTGTGATCATGTGATTATTTGCTCTAATTAGCTTACGTGTATTATTGTTTACTGATTTAAATGTTGATTTGAAATGAGTTTAATTGATAGCTATGTATTAACCTATGAATTATAGTTGCAAATACAGTTCTAACTTAGTGTTCTAGGCTTGATTGAGAAATAGATTTTAGAACTAAGGTTATCGATTGATAATTGTAGTGATTGGGTTGTTATGGGTTTAGCTCGAGAGAGTGAATCTTAGCTCAATCCTACCTATCTAGCTCGAGAGAGTAGGTAAATTTAGGTATTGGGCTGATTATAGTGTTATGCTTGTCGAGGTTCGAGAGAATTTGCTTAAATCGTAATAGTTGTTTGAGAGAAAGTTATTTCATCTATAGCCCAGCCTACTCACTTAGATTCAACAATTTTAAGTAAATTGTAATTACACATATAGTGAAATTAGCCTTTAATTGATCACATCCCCAAGTATTCCTTATCTACTTGATTACTCCCCTATTTTTCTAATTGTTGTAGTTGTTAATTGACAAACCTCATCCCCCCATCTGACATATGTGTCAACCCCTTTGATTTATTTAAATGATTTCGATAATTTCTATCCCTATAATTGATTAGACCATATTTATAACTTCGTAAAAGAAATTCTAACTTGTATCACTCCCTGTGGGATCGACCCCAACTCTTCGTTGGGTTTATACTAGATTGCGACCGCCTACACTTAGTATTGGATGAGGTGTAGTTGAGAGTATATCAAAAATGGCGCCACTATCGGGGAGTGGTATTTAGAATTCTATTATTGAAGTTTAGATTGTGATCATTTTGTGTTGTAGTTGAATCGACTTACCTTGTTTTGTGTTTGTTGTTGGCTGTTTGTGAATAGAGGACAAGATGAGTGTGAACGGAAGTGACGGTAGCCAACTTGGCCACCAAGTTGACATTGGAAATCTGAATGATGTCAATGAACCAGTTCAATTGGGTGGTGTAGGTGCTATACGTTTAACTCCGGTCGAGGAAAATGTTGTCTTCCACGTAACTATCACGAAGTTGCAACTCTTTCAAATGAAAGACTTATTCAGAGGGCTAGCTCATGAGTATCTCCATGATCATATTCAAAACTCTGTGGACGTATGTGGTCCATTCTCATTCAAAAACATCTCACAAGAGTCAGTCCGTCTTCGATTGTTCCCTTTTTCTTTGATGGGGGGAAGCGACCAAATGGTTAGCTAATTTACTGAGGGATTCCATTACCAATTGGGATGAACTTACTGAGGCATTCTACATAAGGTTCTTTCCTCCTTCGAGGATGATGTCCTTGAGAGATAATATTCAGGGCTTTAAACGTTTAGAAGGTGAGCCAATCTATGAAACGTGGCTGAGATTTCAGAAGTTGTCGGGCTGCCAAACAACGTGTTGTTACAACACTTCTACTGGAGTCTAGATTCGATGAACAAAGGTGTGGTGGATCAACTTGTTCAAGGAGGTATTTGTAGCAACCTTTCGAAATAACATCAAATCTCCTCGATGGTATGAGCAAGATAAACAGAGCCTGGTACAGTGGGGAGGATTAGGTATCTCTTCTGACCTTTAGGATGAAAAAGGAGAAGATAGAGAAAGAACATGAGCGAGACCAAAACATGGCCAAAATGATGACCCAGTTGGATATTTTGTCGAAATATGTGATGGGTAGTGGGTCTAAAGTTGTGAATGCTATTGGTGTTAGTCGGGTAAACCTGGATGATGCACACTTTGAGGCTCTGTATAATGAGGAAGTGAATTTTCTTGCAAATCAAGGAAGAGGTTTCCGTCCAAACTATCCAAGGTCGGGAAGGAATCAAGGTTAGAATAGAGAGCGTGATGATGGTTGGAGAGACCGTGACAGGGAATGGCATGATCGTGGGACAAATTGGAAGGAACGGGATGGTGACAAGGAATGATATGTTCCTCCCCATATGCGTCTAAAGCACAAAAGAGCAAAGGGTTCATCTGCAAAACTTTCGTACCGAAGACATGCTTGCACGCATTCTCAATAAAGTAGAAGGGTCAGACAAGGTGCTTAAAGAAATGAAAGAGCACATCTCCGCACTAAATCAGACTGTTACCTCTCACACGGTATCCATCAAACAACTGGAAACACAAATGGGTCAAATCTCATCTCATTTGAACCCAAGGCCAAAAGGGGGTCTACCAAGTGATACATTGGCCAACCCAAAAAATGAACCTTGAAAGCGTATCCACGTCGTGCTACGACGTTAATTAAGGCACTTCATGGGAGGCAACCCAAGTGTTTAAGTTTTTATTATTGTGGTTTGAATAACGGGTGTTGAATGTGTAGGTTCAAAAATTTGAAATTTTGGGAAAATGGGCAGTTAGGTGAGCCAAAGGTCCAGTCGGCGACTCGTCAAACAGGTCGGCGAGCCCGACTTGGACCTCCATTTGAACCACCTAGCTTACTGGAGGTTCTGTAAAAGTAGGCAGGCCAAAGTGCTCCTCGGTGCCTCGCTGAGTGGGTTGGCGACGTACGTCATGATCGCTGACCAGCACATGAACTAAATAGTCAAATAGGCCAAACCGTTTTAAATTCAAAATTCTCCCGCATTTCATACTTTTTGACTTCCAAACTTTCACAACCACAAGTTTTCTTATTCTCGTACTATTTTAATTGCTTTTTATGTGGGATTGGTAACTCGGGGAGGATTTTTAGATTCATTTCTTGCCTAACTTTTCAAATTCACTGCATATAAGGTTGGTTTTCCGAACCCCATCTTTACATTTTGGTGAAATCAAATGCATGATCATTGCATAGTTTCTCTCTCTGTTTAATTATGATTTGTTGAATGTATGGCGTTAATATTTGCTCGTATTTAGTTTAAATTGTTGGTAACCAGCCGTAAATTGTGAAATCTTATGTCTAAGCATGTCAAATTTGTTGGGTTGTGTTGAATTTATTTTGGGTCTAGTGGGGGTAAAGTTTGAGTTACCCTGAATTGTGCAATTTTTCACATTTTGCCCAATGATAGAGCAGTTGAAGTCATTCTTAAGGGCAAAAGATGTCAATTGTCCAATTTTGGCCAAATCAGGGGAAGTTTGAGTACCCCGTGGGCATGGGTAGTATGGGTCTGAACCCAATAACATGGAATAGTGGAATAATTTTGTTTTCATGGGTTGCGGGTTAGATTTTGATGGTCGGGTTGAAAATATGGCAGGTTAGACTATTCAGCGAGCTGGGTCGAGCTCGCCGAGTGGTTCGGTGGTTCACCTACAGACCCCTCGATCGCCTTATAATTATACATTTTGTTGGCTTGAGATCTGTAACTTTCGGTGATATTCCTGAGCTTACCGAGTTCACTCGACGGCTCACCAAAAGTTCCTTCTGATTGCCCTTCTGCGCCCCTAATTCTTGAAATTGTTCTGCAACATTCGGCGAGCTACTTCTAGTTCACCGAATGGTGTCGGTGATCCGCCGAATGACCTTGGACATCACCGACCTGTTCTTACATTTGAAAGATTTTACTCTGAAACTTTCGACGAGCCCGACTTGGCTCGCCAAGGAGGTTTGGCGACTTGCCGAATGGTTCAACGAGTCTTTCTGGGTAGTTTTCAAACTTTGAAAATTCTTTCAAATTGCATCTAACGTGTGTGGTTTTGCCTTGCAGAAATTGCTAGACCCAAGGTTAAAGGAAGGAATCAATTTCCACGAAAATGGGCTAGATGGATTATTAGTAATGAGGAGGCTGCAGCTTCCCAGATCCCGGTTTCCAAACTTCCTCCAAAAGGGGGAAAAGGCAAGGGCAAAGTCCATATACAATCCACACCAGCAGAGAGGAGATCTGACAGTGAGGGTTTCTATGCCACTTACCTCACTACTTCTAAGAGTGAGGACCATTCTGAGGGCAGTTCTCCAGCCTCCATCTATAAGCCGGAAGATGACTAGCTTCTACAGGCTAGGAGAGCGGAGCTACGCTCTAAGTCAGTGAATGATCCGTCTAGGATCCCAGTGCCTCATCCACCACTTCTAGTTCCAGCTCAGGCAGTAGTACATGCCCCTCCTCCAGTCTAGGTTCATCTACCCTGATCACTCAATAGGCTAAAGGCCGAGGGTTTGAGGAGCATTCTTGAAGAGAAGCGGTTGTCTACAGACGGTGTGGTAGACAAGTATTGAGAAGTGTGTAGCACCTTGAAGTTCCACAAATTTTAAATCTTCATGAAGGCCCGAGGCATTTACATCCCTACTTATGTTCGGGACTCTTATTCATCATACGGGGAGTTGGTGCCGAAGGGAAAGAGAAAGGCTAGTGCTTTCAAGCCGGTTGACTTTGTGGTAGTTTGGGGGAAGAAGGTAAAGTGCAGCAGCACGGATATTAATGAGGCACTCGGGTATACACCAAACTTCATGCACTATTATATAGAGAAAATCCAAATAAAGACCCTCGATGATTTGAAGGCTTAGTTAGCAACACTGATTTCTGACACCACGCCACGGTGGATGGAGGCTGGTGTTCCTATTAAGAATAAGAATTTGAACATGGAAGCTAGATATTGGTTCGTATTCATCAGCAACATTATTATGCCATCGCAGAATGAGTCGATCCTCTGGCACCCGAAGGCTGCATGTTTGGGCTGTATCTTAGATCAGGAGAAGCTGAACTTAGGCTTGATTATAGAGCAGGATATGGCCATGAGGGCCAAGCAGATTCATACTTCTCTTCCCTTTCCGGTGCTGATCACTGAGCTATGTAGGTGGGCCCATGTCCATATGAATGAGAAGATGGATGTGGAGGTGATTACCATTTCCACTATTGAAATTCGATGGATCGAGGCTGAGTACATGAGAAATGAGGCAGATAGGAGGAGAGCTGCATCAGTGGATACGTCGCCGGTAGTTGATATTGATAAGTTACCGACTGAGGCAATACTTTCTTCTCAGACCAGTGAGCCTACATGTACATCTGCCCCCTCTACTTTTGCACCTCCGAGTTCATCTATTGTACCCCCTCCCTCTTCTATTGCTATTACTATTACCTCCCGACCCCCTATCACCCAGGCAATGCTATACAAGATGGGCCATCTGGCTCAATCTGCTAATGTGCGTGCCTCCCGGGTTACGGCCGCTGTGCCTGGGATGATGGAGCTTGCGATTGCTGCTGCCTTGGCCTTGGTTAGGGTTGAGATGAGAAAGCATCGAGAGTTGATTAATGGACACCGACTTGCACTAGATGCCCTTGTTATGAAGGTAGACGCTTCTGAGCAGGGTCAGGGTAATTCTATTGCTGTGACAGCCTTGAAGACCGATGTTGCTGGGTATGGTGGAGATCCTCGACATCCCGAGTGTAGCTGACCCTGCTAGTTCAGAGATTCCTCCGGCTACTACGACCGAAGATGTTGATACAGAGGGCGCAACTGTTGAGTCTGAGGCTGAGACTAATGATGGGGAGCTCGGTGTTAGAGACGTAGATATGTATGATGATTTAGCAGATCTTGAGGGAGCCATGGTTGAGACAATTGTGCAAGCTTCTTTGAGAGAGACGTCGATCTTGGGCTCCAGTTGAGCCAAGGATGCTGATGAGTGTTTAACGTTATCAAGGACACTTAATCCAATTCTAAGTGTCTACGATCGTTAGTCAGTATAATAACCCAGCTAAATGAGTTTGGGTCGAATCCCATAGGGAGTGGTACGTGTTTAAGATTCAAAAGTAAAGTACGAATATGTTCAAGTCAATCATAGGAATAGACATTATCGAATTAAAACATAATGTAAATCAGGGGGTGACATGAATGTCAAATAAGGGGTTTTGATTGTAATTATCAACTACAACAACAACAAACACTATGAAATAACAATAATGAGATGGGTTCTTGGGATGTGATTTGATTATAGGCTAATATAGACAAATGGGTAATTGCAACTGTTACTAAATAGCTGTAAATTAGTGAATAAGCTAGACTTTAGAGGGAATAAACTTTCTCTCGAACAATTTACCCCGAATCAAGTTGGTTTCTTTTGAACACTAACAAGTATGCAAATAAGAACATCCTACGCTTTAGTCCATTCACTCTCTTGAGCTGAATGCGTGGAAAAGGGTTTAGGATTCACTCTCTTGAGCTGAACCCATGACAACCTAATACCCACAGACCATAAATTCAGTAATCTTGGTTTTAAAACCTCTCTCTCGAGCAAGCCAAAAACACGAAGGTAGAATTGTATTTGCAACTACAATTCTTTAAATTGAACCACAATTACTATTGAAATCACTTCTAAACAACATTTAAACTAATCATTAACAATACCCATAGGCTAAATAAGCCCATAGTCACATAATCACATCTCGAGAATTGGGGTTTTATCTAGACATCATGAAAATATAAAAATCGTTACCAAATTGTGTTTTCATTAACTGGGTACGATTAATTTCATCTTTACAAAGGTCCAAATTAAAGAATCTCAAAGACCCATTTCCAATTTCTCAAAGATGGAAAACTTCAATTCTTCAAAGCTAAGGAAAACTTGTCTCCAAACTTAGAGTTCAAAAATAAGATACTTGATAATCATAAAAACTCTACAATCTGATCTCTCCCCTAAATTTAATGTTCAAAACTGTATTTATAGTTGCCAAAAATATGTTGCGAAGGACTATTCAGTGCAGTAAGTCGGGCTCACCGATCATCTCGTTGATCCGCTCTTTGACCCATTTCATCGCCTTCTTGCTTTGGCCTTCAGCATCCTAAAGGTCTATAACTTTGGGAGATCTGACACTGCATCGCAGAACCACTCGGTGATTCACCGACTGCTTCTTTCTCTCACCAACTTTATTTTATCCTTCATGTCTAGGCACACTGAAATGTTAGGTGAGGTAACGGCTATTCAGTGAGTAACCAAATGGACTTGGCGATCACCAGACTCTCTTTTCTTCCTTCTTTCTGCTCACTTTGTTCCTTTATGCAAATTAGTGTCCATGCTTTGTTCCTCAATCCAAATAACTGTAAATCAAGGATTTTACATCAGTTATTGGCACAAAATAAGCATTTGAGGACACTAAATCTATCGAAATAAAGCCCTAAATGAGTCCAAATTGTGGACTCATCAATGAACCGGGCACTGATGCTCAGATAGATGGAGTCATCGATATGCAGAGCTCATACCAGGCTTAGCCTGGTAGGATGACCCTCTTTACTCCATTTATATCATTTTCACACTGTTTTGTTGTTTCTTTGCATTTGAGGACAACTGCTAGATTAGTTTTGTGGGGTGAGGTATTTCCATACCTGCCTCTTTTGGGATATTTTCTGGATATTTGCTATTTTTTTGTGAATGCTGGATTGTATCTTATGTTATATATATATATATATGGTGTTGATCTATTATGTTTGCCCTTTGTTTTGAATTGCATATGGTTTTGAACGGATTTTAAAAATTTGCCACCTCTTTATGTGTTTGGTTGTGGCTGTTCTCTTACAATTTTGAGTGTTGATTGTGATCAATATCGATGACTTGAATAGTACTCTCAATTGAACGATATGAGTGTGTGGCTACAATTGGAAAATTTAGTTACATAGGTCATATGTGAACTCCTAGCATCTCATTGTGACTAGCCGGTTGATGAGTCGATCTCTTTTGAGATCATTGCACGCTAGCTAAAAATTGTAGAGTCTTGTTTGATGATTGTATTGAATGCCATGAGTGGTGAGGTTGTCTTGAAATATGTGCTTGATGACATCTAGAATGTGCCCCATTAGTCCAATTGATTGATTGAAACAAGCGATTGAAATGATCTTAGACACAATTTGTGAAGAGTGAATCAAAAATTGATATTATACCTCTTAGACACACTATGGAAACTTACATACCTCTAAGAACGAGGTTCTTGAAGAATTTTAAAGAATCTTGAAGAAGAACTTGATTAGAATCCTTGAAACCCTAGCTTGAAGGTAAACAATCAAGAAAACATTTCTTCAGATTCTTGAATTAGTTTCTTGAAATCTCTATGACTAAGAATTATGATTTTCATTAGTGATTCATAATTGTATGGAGGAATTTGAGTTGGAAAGAAGGAGTTCTTGGAGAAAGACTTACCTTGAAGAAGAATCTTGAAAACGATGGAAAAAATCTTGAAAAAGATTGAAAGAATCTTGAAAAATATTGAAAGAAACTTGAATGGAGTCTACTTTGATTTTTTTCTCCTCTTGAATCTTCTCTCTAAAACTATAAAAGCTTTGGGGATGAATGAAACTGATTCTAATTAGTTTAGACCCTTAATTGGGTGAAATTCGCATTTAGAATAAGTGGGTAAGGAAAAGACTAAAATACCCCTGCTATTTTTGGTAACTTTTCTTAAATGTACAACCTGACTTCAAAAGGGTATATCTCCCTCATACAAGGTAGAAAATTAGCACACTTGGTGGCGTTGGAAAGAGGACTCAGAGATCTTTCATTGGATATCTTATGGGTCTCCTAACTCATCATGTGCTAAAAGTTATGGTCGTTTGAAGTTGACCCCAAACTTAGAAGAACTTAGGAATGACTTGAAGGAATTCTCTTTAGTTCTTTTTGGACCTCAAGGTGCTACATTTAGCGACCCTAAAACTTAAGAAAATACTAAATTCCTTCGTAAAATCTTACTCACTACGAAGAATGGTTTGAGTCTTAGCTAAAAAAAAATTTGGGGTGTTACAAAAAGGCTAAGTTGGGGGTGTTGTCAAAAAAAAGGAAAATCAAGAAATGTGAAAAATCCGCCTTTGAAGGATCATGATGAAAAAGATGGAACCCCTCCATACAAAAAAAGAGAATAAAAATAAATGAAAAAGACTGACAAAGAGAAGAGTTTGTGAAATAAAGCTTGTGAAAGAAGCATAAGAAATGGGGAGTTCATTGAGTCATGCTTAAATAAGTAATAGGGTGAATTGTGAACATTGTTGAATGGGGAAAGAAAAGGAGAAAAAGCGAATTGCAGACCGTACTTCATGAAGGTAGAAGTCACTAAACGAAAATGATTATACCTTTACACTCAACCCTATTACAAGCCTTGAAAGACCTTTGTGATCTTGAGTTAGCTGAAAGTAATGTTGATTGGAAAATAAGGGCAAGCCTATTGGTAGAGTCATACATGTGTTCATCTTTGGGAGTGTGAGAGTTGTATTTGATTCCAAAATTATAATTTGTTGATATTCTTTGTGTGATCTTGGAATCATTCTTGGTGTGAGGGCATTTGAATGCTTTTGTTGAGCTTGAACTTGCATTTGAAGTAAGCATTGTGAGCTTAAGTTCTATTTGATGATAGTTAGCCACAATTTGAAACTTAGAGTGCACAATTGAACATTGTATGGGTAATTTGAACCTCTTGTGTGCTTTCGTATTGAGTCTTGAGTAGCATTGTTTGTAGACATCCTTGTTGAACTGATTGATCTTGAGTTTTACTTGAGGACAAGAAAAAGGTTTAAGTTGGGAATGTTGATAAGTCTAAGATTTTGACTCATTTAGGGCTTGTTTTCATAGTTTTATTGTCCTCGGTGCCTAATTTATGCTCTAAACTGATGTTTAAGTGTTAATTTGCAGCAATTGAGGCGAAGGAGAAAGGCAAGGACATTACCGACAAAAAGGAGCGAAAAAGCTGAAGAAGTTGAAGAAAGGAATTTCTGATGATCACCAAGACCACTCGACGAACCACCGAGTGTCTTTTAGGCTTGCCTAAAGTTCCAGAGTGCCAGCCTTGTGGAAAAACCAAATTGGCGATGGACATTGACAGTTGGCTCGATCCTAATCGCCTAAAGTCACAGAACTAACCGGCGATCGAATGGAGCCATAGGTGCGTCGCCGGCTTGGTCGGCGATGCTCGACTAACCTCGCCTAGTGGTCCTGAAGGCGCCAAAACTTGAGAACGTATAAATTGAAATTTGAAAGGCAGAAAATGGATCCAATCATTTTTTCTGAGTATTTTTTCCATTGTAGAACTTTAAGCTTGTGTTGGAGACTTAGTTTTAGTTAGTTTTAGGAGTTTTCTAATAGATTTTGAGTTGGGTTTTCGATATTGAACATTTTGGATCATTGTAAACACGTGGATTGCAATACCCAGATTATGGAGAACGTAATTGGTATTGATTTCTTCCTTTATATGATGTGTGGCTAAAACCCCCCTTCTTGGGGGTCTGATGATGTGATTATTTACTCTAATTAGCTTATGGGTATTGTTGTTTTTTATTGAAATGCTAATTTAAAGTGGGTTTAATTGATAGTAGTGTATTAACCCATGAATTTTAGTTGCAAATGCAGTTCTAACTTAGTGTTCTAGGCTTCTTGAGAAAGAGGTTTTATAACTAAGGTTATTGATTGATGATTGTAGTGATTGGGTTGTTCTGGGTTTAGCTCAAGAGAGTGAATCTTAGCTCGATCCTACCTATCTAGCTCGCGAGAGTAGGTAAATTGAGGTATTTAGCTGATTATAGTGTTATGCTTGTCGAGGTTCGAGAGAACTCGCTTGAATCGTAATAGTTGTTTGAGAGAAAGCTATTACATCTATATCCTAGCCTACTCACTAAGATTCAACAATTGTTAGTAAATTATAATTACCCATATAGCGAAATTAGCCTTTAATTGATCAACCCCAAGTATCCCTTATCTACTTGATTGCTCCCCTATTTTTTTAATTGTTGTAGCTGTTAATTGACAAACCTAATCCCCCCATTTGACATTCGTGTCAACCCCTTTGATTTATTTAAATGTTTTCGATAATTTCTATTCCTACAATTGATTAGATCACATTTGGAACTTCGTAACTTAATTCTAACTTGTATCACTCCCTGTGGGATCGACCCCAACTCTTCGTTAGGTTTATACTAGATTGTGACCGCGTACGCCTAGTATTGGATGAGGTGTAGTTGAGCGTTTATCAATGGGGTAAGTAAAAGACCAAAATACCCTTCACATTTTCGAGTTACTTTTATTAATTGGACAGCCTAACTTCGAACAGGAATATCTCCCTCACATGAGCTCGGAAATTAGCAAACTTGGTGGCGTTGGAAAGAGGATCCCAAGACCTTTCATTTGATATCTTATGGGACACGTAAAACATCTTGTATTGAAAGTTCTGGTCGTTTGAAGTTGACCCAAATCTCACAACTTAAGCAAAACTTGAAAAAATTCAGATTTTGGTATTTCCAATTTAGTTCTTTCTATTTTTAGCTCTTTCAAATATCGAGGTATTACACTCCTTTACTAGTGAGACAGATGAACCTAAACCTTCATACCACGTTGTCATGATCTCAAATCAGATCATGATGGCACCTACTAAAACCCTTGAGTAGACGAGCCTTAACCCAAAACAAAAGTTGTGGAAGATAACAATTTAAATAATGGTAATAAGATTAAGTAGAAGCGGGAATGGAATATAGAAAACATGACATATCATAAATCTATAGTATGATAAAAAAAATGTACAAAAGAGGCCTGAAAGTGACCAAGATGACAAACTAACACAAGACTTAACCCAGATACGTGTCACTTATAGAGGACCTACTATGCACAGAAAGGCTATATATACAATAAAACTGACTAATCAAAATGTAAAATATAAGTCTGTACATAGAGAGAAAGTAGCAAGTCTCTAAATGTCAGGATCTCACCAAAATCTAAATATGTGACGGTCACGGAGGATCCAACGCTCACTGAAGGTGGCTTGTACTGGGAGCTGCATCAGAAAAAGATTCAGAAGTGTAGTATGAGTACCAAAATAGAGGGTACTCAGTAGGCATCATAGGCAGACCGAGCTAAAAAAGATCATATATATAAGTAAGCAGTACGATAGTTCTTACTAGAGTCTAAATAGAGCTAAAAGTAACAAAATTTACCAACAAGTAATGCAACAACAACTCTACCACACCATCCAACAACATAGACAGTTAATCACATAATGATATGCAATGCATAAATGGTCAATGCATATTAAAATAAAAAGTTCTGAGATTGTTACCTACCTTAGTTTACCGATAGATGAAATAGAATTAAAAGTTTTGAACTTTTCTTGTTGGCTATCCTATGAACCCCTGAGACAACTACGAAACCCACCTCAACTTATCATAAAAGTAAAAACATGGAATTCAGTCTACGGTCGGTCGAAACTTATTAACATATGCCTTATAAGGCGAAAATAGTCCATTTTGTGAAAACCAAGTTTTCATTGGTAAAATCAGGCAAAAATTAGTAATCCCACTCCTTTGGAGCTAAAAATCAATAGAAAATGTAGTGTAACCAAAAGTATCTAAACCATCTTTTCTTTCAAGAAAATTAGATGCAATGAGGCCATGAACATGCTTTCAAACAAACACACTTTAGTCATCATCACAAATCAATCAACATAACACAGAATCGGGTAAATATCTGTCACAAACCAAGAGTACTAACCTGGAATCTCGCCAGTCCAAGCTTACAGCTTCAGATCCAACAGTTCCTCAAATCCAATAGGTGATAAATTCAAAACATGAACCAAAAGGTCACACAAAGCACTAAAACAACCAATGCATATAAAATATAAGTCACACGCCACCTAATAGCATTCTAAGGATATATAACAACAACCAAGCCAATAATTAACCTAAACTAAGGCTTATCGACTAAAAGGCTAAACTAAATAACTCGAAATGGCCAATAAATCTCACTGAGGATCAAGAACACCTATAAACTAGTCTTAAAACCATTCTAACTAGCAAACTACTCAAATACATACATAATCAAGCTAAGGAAAGTCTAGAGAGGGAAATGATAACCTACATCAAGGCTGAAACCGTACACAAACTACAACTCATGCGCTTTTACCTTCTGAAGGGCCTTTGAATGATGCCAATGTAACACCTCGATAAATAAAAGAGCTAGAATTAGAAAGAGTCATTTTTGGAAAGAATGAAAAATCTGGAAAATTTGTTTAAGTTATGTTAAGCTTAAGTTTTGGGTCAACTTCAAGCGATCATAACTCCTATATCAAGATAATTTAGGTGTTCTACAAGATACCGTAGGAAATATCTTTGAATTATCTTTCCAACGCCGCTGAGTTTGCTTGATTTCGAGTTCATATGAGGGAGATATAGCCATTCAAAGTTGGGCAATCTATATAAGGAAAGTCAAAACCGGATTTTAGAAGGGTATTATGGTCTTTTCACTACCCAATTATTTAATTTCGTTTTTGATAATTAAGTTGGGGTCTAAAATTATTTGGTTCAATTTATGTTTCATCAAAAAGAGTTAGGATTTTGAGAGAAGAGAAAAGAAGAGGAGAAAAGAGGAGAAGACACAAGGAATAGTCAAGTTCTAGAAGCTAAGATCCTGGATTTCATCTAGGAGTGATCCCTACGAGGTATGTGAGATCACATAGCATTGGGTTCATTCACCCATGCGCCAAACATGATTCAATTCCGTGAATTTATGTTCTTGAAAGTGTAGAAATTGAGTTCTTGATGGGTTTTGTTGAAATTCTATTGGATTCTTGATTTGTTGAAGTTATTGACAAGTTCTTGAGTTAAATTCATAAAAATTGATGTTGTTTTGGGTAGTTTCTTGCACATTTTGGTTGTGTATTCGATTCTAAGCGTTTGGGAAAGGAACCATTCAAATCTAGAGTGTTTAGAGTTGAAAAACGAGCAAGAAAACTTGGGGATTTTCTGGGGAGGGGTCTGAGGCGCCGCACCAGCTAGAGCGCCCCAACTTGGGTTCTGAAGTTTGGCCTATGGGGCGTGCGCCAGCCAGTGCCTGAAGTTTACCCTCTGTCGCCAACACCACTCAAAGCGCCAGGGATGCCTTGTCTTCTACCCTTTCCCACTTCTTTTCGTTTGAGTTTCCTTGAAATGTACCTATGTTTCCTAGTTGATTTCTACACTCTAGGGTAGGTCTAAACAACATGAAATCATCAATAATATGAGATCATGAGCCTTGAATCCATAATTCTATTCAAGGAAAGTTAGGAGTCAAGTCAAGAGAAGTTCATGGAGTTTTCCAAAAGTCTTTTACAAACATTTTAACTTTGTTTTAAGACTTGAGTTTTGAGTTAAGTAAAGAGTAAAGAGTGAAGTTCTTTTCTTCAAAAAGAGTATATCGGGACTATGTATTCCCAAAAGAGTAAATGATTTCACATTTAAACAAGAGAGGAAACACCGATTTCGAAGAGAACCTTTGAGCTAGTTTTTGAGTATCCATCAGTTGAGCAAAGCTAAGGTAAGCGTTCTCTTCAGATTCTTTTCAAGCTTATGTCTTGTTTAGTTTTCCTCTCACATGCTCATACATTCAATGTACTGATGTCATTTGGCCTGCATCATTTTATGATGCAGATACAAGTAACCAGGATCAGCATCCAGCGCCTCGTTAATCCAGTTGAGCACTTAGAGTCAGTTGGTGAGCCTCCTTGCTTTCCGAAGGACCCCTTTTTCATTGTTTTAGTACTTCATTTGTTAGGATGATCGAGGGTCTTGTCCTGACATCTCTCTTTGTTTTAGAGGCTTCATAGACGGATAGTTATAGTTGTTTAGTCTTTCCATTTTTAGTCGTTTATGTTAAGACTTGAGTTGTCATTTTCGCTAGTCTTATATTTCTTTAAGTTATTGCAAGATTTATCCTTTGAGACTGTTTCTTGTTATTTAAGTCTTCCGCTATAAGTTAAACCAGGCCAAGGGTTCGCTTGGGGCCAGCAATGGTTCTTGAGTGCCAGTCCCGCCCGTTGTGTAGGCTCGAGGCGTGACAACCAAGCTATCAACAACTCCACGAGAACACAAAAACAAACATAATGATAACATAATTAATAAAAGAATTCAAAATAAGAAACTAAACTGTCATGACCCTGAGGTACCCCCTAGCTGTAACATGGCGTATTGGAACCGGAGAGGCCCCATACAAGCCACAGAGAATTCATAACATAAGAAATAGAACAAAGGAATTAAAAACAACATTTCAAGTCCAAAATATTTTATATAAGGAAAGCGGAAGTCTAAACAATTTGTCTCATTAGCCATCAAGTACATAAGAATGAAATTGGGCCTAGCCCATACATCATGTATAAAACTGAAAGTAAGACAGAAATTAAACACAATGAAGATCCATCCTCGAAGCATGACGACTCACCAAAGCTTGAAATCTCTAAAATCAACCTCTAGCCACGAAACTGGGAACCCTGACTGTCGGACCTACATTTGGGGAAATGTTGGTAAAAGTATACGTTAGTACAAAACAATGTACCAAGTATTATAGCTATGCATAAAACATTTAAATCATGCTAAAAAGGGACATTTTTATAAGTATGCAATGATCAAGCTAAAACATGTATTTTGAGAGTTAGAAACCATAAGTCATAAAACCATGATCAATGCAAGTGAACATCATCTTTGAACACATGTGAGATACTACTTGAAGTAACCTTAGTTCATTATTACTATGGGAATGAGACTTAACTGACATAAAGACCATGTGAGATATAACATGATCTCCGTTGTCTCCCACACCGAAAAGGGCTGTCCTACTTGCCAAGGTAGAACCATAAACTTCTAGCTTAAGTGGATCCACTAGCTAATGTCTATCTAGACAATAATCCTATGAGGGAACATAGGTAAGGGATAAATAGATTGTTTCTAGAAACCCGACCTCAACACGGGAGAGCTTCCATCTCAAAATCCTATCGGTGCTAAGCATAAATTCCCATGGAGTAGTTATTAAGTCTTGACTTATCTTATCTTTAAAAGACATGGGTAGTCAGCCCTTGTCTTATCATAAGATAGCTCCTTAGACCATGCGTGAGAAACCTTTCACCGTCCATGATATTTTCATACTATCTCATAAAGGAACATGGGTAATAGCCTCTTGCTTCTTCATCAGATTAGCTTCTTAGCATTGGTTCATTTTAAGTGAGAAAGCATTTCAACCCTAAGAACCCTTATCATGTGAGAATACCTTTCACAATCATGCATAAATGTGTATATGAGAATTCCTTTTAACAACACAACGATAAGAACATCATAGATACTTCACTCTCAAAGAACCCTTAAACAATTTCCATAAACTTCATAAGAACATGTATAATTTCATAACTCACCTTTCAAGGTTCAAAACCCACTTTCAATCATCAATATCTAGAAATAATGGGTTAGATATGTCTTCATAAAAATTCATAATAAAATCATATAATTCTATCAATTCATGCTTAATTTCATAAAAATCTTCTTTCATAATCCAAACCCATATTATATCATCATAATTGGAAAATATGGGATTTACATGGGTTTATGGGGAATCATCATAAAAACCATAGTATTTCATAAATTCATGCATAAGAGATCATAATTCAATCATTTAAATCAACATTGAAGAGAACCCATGGCAATTGAAGAGAACCCCAACTCAATTGAGAATTTTTAACTTTGAAAATAGGAGAATTTGGGAACTCCATGGATGGAAGGAATCCATGGATAAAAACTATCATACCTTGATGCCAAAAGCTTGAAAGCAATGGAGGATTTGGAGGCTTGATCTTGAAACCCTATCTCTCTTCTTCAATTTCTAGAGTGACAAATTTTTGGAGAGGAAGAGCTTGATCAAATTTTGGAAATTGAAGAGAATGAATTTAGTTTGGGTGATTTGGGGGTTTAGAATCATTATATAGGGCTTTGGGTAGAAGGAAAAATGATTTAGTATTGAGTTAAAACAATTGGTAAAAGACCCAATAACCCCTCACTTAAAAACTGCTGAATTGGCTCACTGGAAACCTATCACGGGTCGTCATGACCACCACGACCCATCAAACAGGTCTTCATGACCACCATGATCAGTTAGAAATTCAGCCTGACAATGCTTCACTATTTTGGGCATAACTTTTAACTCTGAGATGATAATTGGGTAAATTTAGTGACGTTGGAAAGAGGACTCAAAGATCTTTAATTTGATAGGTCATGTGCCACCTAATTCATTTTGTACTAAAAGATATGATCGTTTGAAGTTGACCGTAAACTCTAAGTCAATTGAAAACCCTTCACGGATGACCTCACGGTCTGTGTAGGGCTTCACGGGCCGTTGTGATGCTCGTGGCCCTTAACCAGTAGCTAGGGGAGGACCCTTACTCACTTGACCCACTTGACCCACTTGACGACCACTTTGATGTTCAACCTCACCACGGGCCGTCTAGTCGTCCGGCAAAGTGATGCTCACATGGGGAAGGTTGTGGAAACCTTCCACGAGCCCCTTAACGGACCGTTGTCCCCTTTAGGCTTGTCTGAGGCTTTGTGGAGGGTTCCATGGTCCACTTCTTGGGCTTGTGAGTTTCCCACTTGACCCATTTCTAGACTCCTTGATTCCGGGGTGTTACGTTATCTCCCCCTTGGGAACATTCATTCTCCGGAACTCAACTAGCACAAAGAGAGTATGAGAGAAACTAAAACCCAATCATAATGCAAATTAATCAAAATGCACATAACCAAGGAGGAATATCGACTCCAAGCTAAAACATATTCAAAACATCATAAGGAATTAACAACTAACCCTAGCAGCCCTAGATGATTGCAATCATCTAAATGCACATATCCGAGGAGGAAGCTTCAACTCCAAGCTAAAACATACTTTTAAAACATCTTTTCACAAGACAAACTTGTGAGATCATACTCAAATACACATAATCATGAAGCAATCAATTAAACTAAATCATATTTTTGAAAATCAAATTTTCCATGAGCATGCATGCATGAGGAAAGATTGGGATGACTAAGACACCCGAATCCTAAAGAGTGAACCGCTAAGACCTCAAGCTAGACTCGAAGATAAAGGAAAGAGATAGGGATACTAAGAAGTCACATCGCCTTCAACTTTCACTCATATAACCATAACAAGGAATTCTTCCAAAACCAACATAGTTCTACTCACGTACCAACCATGAATCACTCTATCTCCACCTTGGGAGCAAACCCCACTAGTCTTTTCAAATCCAACTCCCTCAATCTAAACATAACACCAACGTCTTAAAAAACACTAAACCATTGATACAAGTAAACACCTAAGAAGTTTCCATAAGGATTTTAAGAACTACTCCAAACACAATCTCCATACATGGAGTCTTACCATATCCAATGAAACACTCAACAATAAGCAATACATAACCACAAGCTAAAAGACCTTAACTTACCATTTACCACATCCGAGGAACCTTCATGATATTCTTGAGTTTGATCTTGCCTACCATCCCTTCCCTTAGAAGTAAGGATTGGACAATCTTTTTTTCTTGTGACCACACTTTCCACACCCAAAACAAGCATTAGAACTGGCTAGACATTTACCCTCATGTCTTCTCCCACATTCCCTACACTCGGGCCACATTTTCTTACTACCACCCTTACCTTGATAACAATTTCCTCCGTCGGACCTTGAATGTGAAAACTCACCATCATCCCTTCTTCCCTTCTTTGAATCCCTAGTTTTCTCTTTAAGATTTTTCTCTTTTATTTGTTGTGCATGTGTCATCAATCGAGAAACATCCACCTCCTTAACAAGCATGGAGGTTGGGCATTCTTTGACCACTAAGTTGGAAGCACCCGATACAAACTTACTCATCCTTGCCCTTGGATCGACAACCATAATTGAAGCATATTTAGACAATTGTGTTAATTTCAAAGCATACCCCTTCACACTCATATCTCCTTGGAGAAGGTTAATGAACTCAAGTACTTTTGCCTCTGTTATCTCAATGGGAAAGAACCTATCAAGAAAAGAAACCTTAAATTTCTCCCAATCAAGAGGACTGTCATATACTGCCCTTTCTTCTTTCCATTGGTTGAACCACACTTGAGCAACACCTTAAGTTGATAAGCGGCCAATTTTGCCTTTTCCACTGGTGTCACTCCCATGACCATCAACACCTTATACACCTCATCAATGAACTCCTGAGGATCTTCCTAAATATTAGAACCAAGAAATTCTAGAGGATTCATTCTAATAAAATCCCTCACTCTAGTTGCCGCCGTACCCACCCTTAGGTTTATGAGAGTCACAACCTCCCTATTTGCTTGAGCCATCATAGCTTGGGCCAATGCATGAAATGTGGCTCAAAACTCATCATTAGTCACTTGCTCGGCCAAAGGGTTGACTGGCACTTGGGGAACCTCATGTCTCACATTTTCATGAACATTCCTATTCCATCTCACGGGATCCGTTCGTGGAGGCATATCCTAAAAATAAAAAAATAGGGGTTAGGAGAGAAAGACACCTAGAGTTACACTCTATCACACGACTTTAAAGTAATGAAAGAAGTAAAGTTTCCTAAACATCTTATAGACTCTGATTCATAACTTTGGCGCTCTTTACACTCATGAACAAGACTCTACTTGACGTGGCTTATGAGACATCCTAGGACCTTTCTAAACCTTGTGCTCTGAATGCCATGTTTGTCACAACCCAGGGATACCCCCTATATGCAACATGGCGTATAGGATCCCGAGAGGCCCCATACAAGCAACTTAGCATTCATAACAAAAGAAATAGAATAAAGGAATTAAAAACAACATTTCAAGTCCGAAACATTTTATAAAAGTAAAGAGAAAGTCTAAACACTTTGTCTCATTGGCCATCTAATACATAAGAATGAAATTGGGACTAGCCCATACATCATGTCCAAAAATGAAAGCAAGACAAAAACTAAAAACAATGAAGATCCGTCCTCGAAGCATGAGGAATCACCAAAGCTTCAAATCTCTAAAATCAACCTCTAGCCACGAAATTGAGAAACCTGACTGTCCAACCCTACATTTGGGGAAATGTACGCAAGCGTATGCGCTAGAACAAAACAATGTACCAAGTATGATAGCCATACATAAAACATTTAAATCATGCTAAAAAAGGACATTTTCATAAGTATGCAATGATCAAGATAAAACATGTATTTTGAGAGTTAGAAACCATAAATCATAAAATTGTGATCAATGCAAGTGAACATCCTCTTTGAACACATGTGAGATACTTCTTGAAGTAACCTTAGTACATTATTATTGTGGGAATGATCCTTAACTCACATAAAGATCATGTGAGCTATAGCATGATCCTCGGTGTCTCCCACTGTAACACCCTGTAAATTAGTTAGTTGATCTAGTGAATTCTAGACTAAACTAGTGAGTTGAACTAGTGTATTGTAGGGTCTTGTAGTAGAGTTTTGGAGTGTCGTATGAGGGTTAAAATAAAAATAAATTACTCCTCTACTTAGAATGACATGTTTAGGGGTTAAACGTACGGGTACGACTCCCCAAGGACCACCCAAGAGGTCCTTGAGGAGGATCCCAAAACAGTCAAAAAGTGTGACCTACGGTTGCAATCCACGCCCCTTAGATCAATCTACGGCTCGTGGGTCATGGGAGTGGATCAGGCCTGCACGGCCTGCAAAATATGAGTCTCTGAACCAAACCATGATATCAAACAGTAGATCAATCTATGGTCCGTAAATGGGGATCCGTAGGTGGTGCCAGTTTTGGCAAGTTTAGTTTTAAGTTAGGCTTTGAAGGTTAGTTTAGTAATTAGTTTAGGGGTTAGGGTGGACGTTTAGTTAATTAATTACCCTCCTATAAATATTTAATAGAACTAAACTAATCTATTTAATTCATTCATCTAAAGACCCCCAAATTACTCCCAAGAAATCCTCTCTCTAAAATAGAAGAAGAGAAGAGAAGAAGGGAGGCAACATGTAGGATGAATTCACCATTGATTCAAGATTAGTTTAAGGCTGTGATTAAAGTTATGCGAATATTATTCATCTATGGGTTCTTCCACCCATAGATCCCCCTAGTTTTCCCCCAATTTTGAAGAAAACCCCAATCTAGGCTAGGGTTTTTCCAAAGTGTGGGTACTGCTTGAATATGATTCCAAATGGTTGGATACCATTCAATTATGATTGATTTAGTTTTGTTTAGTGATATTATAATGTTGTAATGTGATTCTATGGTGAACCCTAATCTAAATTAATGAATGTGATGTTTGTGGGTTTATGCCATGAAAGGTGAAATTGAAGGTTCAAGGTAATCTTCTAGAATTGAGTTTATGAATATCAATTTTTCAATAATTGAAGTAGGTAAACATGTATTGGTACTATATTGATGTTTGTATGATCAATTATGAATTATAGTGCTTGAGGTTGGGACTTGTGATGAATTGTGAATAGAAGTGCCTATGACTACGACTTGAGATTAGTTTGTCTTATGTTTTAGGTTATTGTGATGACTATAGTTTTAGGGCATGAAAGTATGAAGTCATAGAATCACTTGAACATGGATTTGTTGTCAAGGACATCCTTCCATGAGATATGAATGTTAGGCAAGGCTTAATAAGTAAACCTTGGGTGTATGCTTTGCTCCAAGTGGATATTGAAGATGAGATGGAGTGACACACAAGATAGGGTTCGAGCTCCAAGTAGAAAGGAGAACCACGCCTAGTTGATGTGAGGACTATCCAAGTGAAAGGGGGAAAATCTTACGTAGTAGAGTGTGGGTTTTCCCAAAGTTAGGTCTCATGAGATGGGGGCCTTCACATAGTTGGTTTAAGGTTCCTAGTAGGCAATCTCCATATACTATGAACTAAGAAATGCTTGAGAAGCATCTCGTAGTTTTCTAAAGCATAATTGAACTAAGACTTGCTTGAGAAGCATCTCGTAGTGTTCTGAAGCATAATTGAACTAAGACTTACTTGAGAAGTACCTCATAGTGTTCAAAAGTATAAATGGACTTAGACATGCTTAGAGTAGTATCTCATAGGGTCCATGCTAGTAATGAACCTAGACATGCTAAGAGTAGTATCTCATAGGGTTCAATCTAATAGTGAACTAAGATGTGCTTAAGAGAGTACTTCCTAGTGTTCTAAAGCTAAACAAGAGGAACTAGGTTCCAAATCAAGAAGCATTAGTATGAGAACCTAAAAGTAGTACTTAGCATGAGTAGTATTATAGGATGCTACTTGTGCATTTCACAAGTATGACTTAGGGTCATTTAAGAAAGAAGTTCTTATGAGGGATGTATTTCTAGTTAGGGTTGTGCTATAGTTGCCTCCCATGATATTCTTGACTAAGGCTGGTAGTTCCCTTGTTTACACGAAGTAAGCTAATAGTAAGACCAAAGGAGGGTGGATATGACTTAGATGGCTTCAAGGTGATGCTTAGTGTGAAGGGTAGTATGGGATGCCTTTCATGCATTGCACAAGTGTGCCTTGGGGTTACTTAAGAGTATGGTGTCCTTCTGGTAGAAGAGATAAAAGACTTAACTATGGTTATAGACTATGATTAAGATGACCAAAAAGGGATACTTGGCTTGGGTAGTATTATGGGATGCTATTCTTGCTTTGCACTTGTATCCTTTTGAGGTTACTTGAGAATGGTGCTATTATGGTATAGGTGGCTATGAGTAAATTATGCTTATATGATTATGACTTATCTCCTATGCTCATTTATTATGTCTTATGTGGACTTATGAATCTATGATGCTTAAGTTGGAGGTTATGCTATGAATATGTTATTATCTCTTATGTTTGTCTTATGTTGACTAACCATTTTGAGATGCTCTTATATTGTGTGCTATCTTTCATACTTGGTACATTTTGTACTAACACATATTTCCTACATTCTAATCAAATGTAGGGTATTGGGAGATTGAGTTGTTTGGAGGCTAGGTTCCTAAGTTCAAGAAGGCTTGAAGATTTGGTGAGTCCTCAAAGCTTCGAGGACAAACCCCTATATTTCTTTTATGTCATTTTCCTTATATTTTAGTTATTATGTGGTTTGCGTCCCAAATCTTTTATTCAAGAGTTATTCATAGATGGTTTTGAGACAAAGATGTTAGTAAAGACTTCCACTTTTATGAAATGCCTTTTCGATTGTATGTTTAAACAAAGTTTTAAATTCATCCATCTTTCTATGATTTTATTTTATAAATATGCTAAGGGTTGTATGTGACCCCTTCGGGGTCAAGTACGCCGTGTTACTTGTAAGGGGTAACCCTGGGTCGTGACACCCACACCGAAAAAGATTGTCCTACTTGCCAAGGTAGAACCATGAATTTCTAGCTTAAGTGGATTCACTAGCTGATGTCTATCTAGGCAATCATCCTATAGGGGCACATAGGTAAGGGATAAGGCGATTTCTTCTAGAAACTTGGCCTCAACTCGGGAGAGATTCCATCTCAAAATCCTCTCGGTGCTAAGAATAAATTCCCACGGAGTAGTTATTAAGTCTCGACTTATCTTATCTTTAAAAGACATGGGTAGTCGCCCCTTGTCTTATCATAGGATAACTCCTTAGACCATGCGTGAGAAAACCTTTCACCGTCCATGATCTTTTCATACTAGCTCATAAAGGAACATGGGTAATAGCCTCTTGCTTCTTCCTTAGATTAGCTTCTTAGCATTGGTTCATTTTAGGTCAGAAAGCCTTTCAACCCTAAGAACCCTTATCATGTGAGAATACCTTTCACAATCATGCATATATGTGTATATGAAAATTCCTTTCAACAACACAATCATAACAACATCATTGATACTTCACTCCCAACGCACCCTTAAAACATTTCCATAAACTTCATAAGAACATGCATAATTTATAATTCACCTTCCAAGGTTCAAAACCCACTTTCAATCATCAACATCTAGAAATCATGGTTTAGATATGGGTTCATAGAAATTCATAATAAAATCATATAATTCTATCAATTCATGCTTAATTTCATAAAAATCTTCTTTTATAATTCAAACCCACATTATATCATCATAATTGGAAATTATGGGATTTACATGGGTTCATGGGAAATCATCATAAAAACCATGGTATTTCATAAATTCATGCATATGAGATCATAATTCAATCATTTAAATCAACATTGAAGAGAACCCATGGAGATTGAAGAAAACCCTAACTCAATTGGGGATTTTTAACTTTGAAAATAGGAGAATTTGGGAACTCCATGGATGAAAGGAATCCATTGATGAAAACTATCATACCTTGATGCCAAAAACTTGAAAGCAATGGAGGATTTGGAGGCTTAATCTTGAAACCCTAGCTTTCTTCTTCAATTTCTGGAGAGAGAAATATTTGGAGAGGAAGAGCTTGATCAACTTTAGGAAATTTAAGAGAATGAATTTAGTTTGGGTGATTTGGGGGTTTAGAATCATTATATAGGGCTTTGGGTAGAAGGAAAAATGATTTAGTATTGAGTTAAAACAATTGAAAAAAGACCCAATAACCCCTGAATAAAAATTGCCGAATTGGCTTATTAGAAGCCCATCACGGGTCGTCATGACCACCACGGCCCGTCAAAAGCGGGTCGTGAAGACATTCAGCCTGACAGTGATTCACTATTTTGGGCATAACTATTTACTCCGAGATGGGAATTGGTCAAACTTGGTGGCGTTGAAAAGAGGACTCAGAGGCCTTTAATTTGATAGGACATGGGCAACCTAATTCATTTTGTGCTAAAAGATATGATCGTTTGAAGTTGACTCTAAACTCTAAGTCTATTGAAAACCCTTCACGGACGACCTCACGATCCGTGTGGGGCTTCACGGGCCGTTGTGATGTTGTGGCCCTTAACCAGTATAGAGGAGGATCCCTACTAACTTTACCCACTTGACGACCACTTTGGCGGCCCGTCAACCTCACCACGGGCCGTCTAGGCGTCCGTCAAAGTGATGCTCACATGGGGAAGGTTCTGGAAACCTAACACGAGCCCCTTAACGGATCGTGGTCCCTTCACGGCCCGTCTGGGGCTCCGTGGAGGGTTCCATGGTCCACTTCTTAGGCTTGTGATTTTCCAACTTGATCCATTTCTAAACTCCTTGATTCTGAGGTGTTACATTAACTCAAAAATGCAAATATTGGACCCACATACAGAGTTCCAAAATTGACTTCGTCACGAGGTCTTAAACTGCTTAAGTAAGTTGTGCCCCAAAAATGGGCACAATCTGAGCCATCATTGAGCCTGAACAATCCCTCCAAAATTGAGCTCATCAAGGATAAAAAATGGTGAATAAATTTATGGGAATTACCAATGTATACGGAAGATACAACGACCCCAGAACATGCCCATGCGATTCTTTGACGCACTCAAACAAGAATCACCCAAATCTGACAAGAATTTCTCTGAAAAGCGTCAATTACCAAGTCTTGAAATGAAAAAATGCATGTTAAAATGAGTCTTTTAAAAAGACTGAAGTGCTAGTTATTTTCCTTCACGAACGTAGAGGTCCACCAAGATGACCCTTCACAAATGTAGCGAGAGACCCGTGAACGCAAGAACCGGGGGAGCTAACCCTTGTGAATATGAAGGCTAGGGAGGAAACTATATACAATCACGATGGAACCCACACGAATGCGGAGATCACAAAGGTTGTTGTCCATGAACGCAACCAAAAGGTTCGCAAATGTGAAGAAGAAGGTAGTGTTGCGCCAGCAGCACTGCATCAGTAGTTTATCAACAATGAAAAATCCTCCAACAAGGGTTCATAATTCATTTGGAACCCCGTTTATGCAAACAAACTATGTTAGCAAATTAGAAACAACATTCCGGACTCAACATAAATGATGAAACAACCGGAGGAGGTGGTCTCGTCAAAATATTGACAAAAGTTAACACTTACAAAGAAAAGTAAAACAAAAGCTAAACATGATAAATTCATCCCAAAATCCTCGGGAACCAAACCAAAAGTTGTTTTAGACCAAACTTGGAACTTCAGAGGTACTGGCAAAATATTCATTCTAATGCGTTTACTAGGAATATTGACTGAAGTCAAACTTTGACAAAAAGCCCAAAGTTAAAACGTCTAATGGTACCAACTCAAAATGAACACCTCAAAACCTGAACCAACTATCACACTAGACCAAAATAACCCTTCTGGAACTGAAACAATTCTCATCTGACATCAGAATCTCTGAATGTTGACTAAAGTCAACTCTTCCACAACATAAACCTCAAAATGACAAAACCAATTCAAAACTAACCCAACCACCTCGAGAAGTGTGCCACTTAACCTAGTACCATAGAAAATCTATAAGGAACCTACGAAAAGGGAAAAATAGTAAAAGCACGTAAAATATATAAATGACCATGATGGTCATTACACATGTTCACACCTATCTTTTAGTGATTAATGAAGTACCATTTCTACCAATAAAATATAAGGTTAATGATTGTGATCACATAATAAATATTATGTCTTGCATGTTATTATGATTAGGAACAAAAATGATTATATTAGTTATTCTTTTATACAAATGAATTGGTTTATTGGTAAAAGAACATATTTAAACTATTAAAAGTTATATGCCTTTTAGAAACACTAGTTTTTGTGCTTCTTAATTATTTATTTACATGAAATAAAAATTGAAAAGGTTTTGATCTTCTTTTTAATTAATACTCGCAAGGGCGGAGCTAGCGACACCCCTTCATCAAAAAATTACATTGTATATATAGGTCAAAATATGATTAAATGAATATATATATATATATATATATACACACACACAATTGTTGACACAGTCTGACATAAGTTGAAGGTTAGAGTAGTGATTAAAGGGTTGCAAAAGTTGTTTGAGGTTTATGGTACTCTAAACAGAATTTAGAAGAAAATGGAAATTATTATGTTGAGTTAACATCAATTGAAAAGATCTATATAGTTCTTTATTATAAATCTAAATCTATACATTCTAGATATGAAAAGGGCCCGTTAACGGGCCTAATATTACGATCTTAAGTTGTATTTATATGTAATCAATCATATTCTTAAACAATAAATTAGTTTTCAATATTTTCACGTAAATAAATTAAAGAGTAATAATGAGCATTATACTTTGAAAGTACATTTTTTTATTTCTATAAAAGTAAAGTATAACTTATAACTTATATAAGTTATCACAACTAATATTAAAAGAATATGTAATCTAATATTCATTTCAACATTATATTATACATAAACATTATAATAAATAACAAACATATGTTGGATATAAAATATGTCATCTCCTTTAATTTTATGTATTCGACACATATCAATAAGGGTAAATCTCAAGCATGTTCTAATTGGATGGATGTAGATAATTAAATGAGATGACATATTTTATATGATTAGCATAACTATCAAATAAGCGTTTCTAACCATGCACACATATTTTTTTTTCAAAATTTGAAATAAAAATGTGTAAATGAATATCCTGTGTTTAGATTCTCCATCAGAACAATCGTAATTTGAGTATCAAAATGAAATTTAGTGACAAGTTTAATGGGCTATTAATATATAAAGCCGAGTCATAAATTTATTTTATTAAATAATATTAAAATACTATATCTAACGCACACAACTACATTTCCGTTCAATTATTTTTGTTTATAACAAAATAACGAGAATTCGGGTAAACATACATTTATTTTGTCTATCTTAAAGATGAAAATAATTTTTTTCGTAATACTATTTTTACTTTTTTAGTATGACAAAAATTTGTTTTAAATCTTTTTTTATCATTGTGAGTTGATTCACACTTGAATGTATTTGTTTCATTTATGTCTTTAGTGCAAGATATTACATATAGTTTCAAAGCATGAGTTATGTTTGTAAGTTTTCTGTCTAGATTCATTTGATAAGTCTTTTAATAATCTTTTCTTTTTATGAATTACAGCTACATATAAAATAATTTTGAAATTTAAATTTTTCAATATAGTTTGTTTATGAAATTTATTAATATTTTTTTTAAAAAAGAGATAATTTGTTTAAAAAAAAATTAATTCCCCCTTTTTATTTGAGACAAGAGGATAGTAATATTGAGAATTAATTGGTAATTTATCAAAATTTGCATTGTTTGACTTTCAAAAATAAAATTATGACAAATATTTAAGAATGATGAAAGTAATAAACATTGCATTTTACTATTTAAAAAATAATTGAACATTTGAGTTCTAAAATCACCAAAAAGATGATTTCTATAATTAAAAGCATTTTTTAAGACTGTACTATTGAAAAAGCTAACTTGATTTTAAATTGTGAGGACTGAATATAGGGCATGTAAAAAATATAGTGAATAATTGAATAATAAATGGGGTGCACAAAATATGAATGAAGTTGATAATGGTTGAGCATTTAAAATTTATAATAAATAGTAAAATTGTAATGATATAAAGAGAATGAGCCCACATTGTTACACATGTTTAGAGGCTATTGGTGAGGAAATAAGATAAGGCTAAGTGCATAGTACAATTTGTATTTGCTCATTGTACAACTCTTCATAGCCATGGTCGTCCTTCCATGGATCTTCTATATATAAATAATATATATACACACAACACATTTTATATATTATCTTATACTACCTCTGTCCACTTTTAATTGTCATGGTTTCTTATTTTAGTGTCAAACTATAAGAACTTTGACCAACATTTTATGATGTAATTTGTTCATCATATAGGTATGGAAAAAATGCACTTTTATATTACTTTTCGTATAGTTTTGAATATCTAAATTTTTTATGTAAGATATCGAATGAATGTAATCTAATTTAACGTTGAAATTTAGTCAAATTGACTTTCGAAAAGCGCTACATGACAAATAAAAGTAGACATATGGAGTATATATATAAGAAAATATTACCTATATACACACCTTTATTTACCATAATTTCTATTATTCTCTACCATTTCAATTTTTTTCCAAAATACCTTATTTTACTCCCAAAATCAAACTTCCAGATACATAACCTCATGCCCGAAACCCATGTTTATCCGTTCCTAATTTCCCTCCATCAATATCTCCCAATTTTTACTTCTAATCTTATAAGTTAATTTCTTTATTACATTTGAAATTCAAAATTAGTCTCTTTCTTGTCAAAATGAATTCAACGTTAAAACATATATCCTTTTCATCTTATCCAACTGCCTGTTCATTCTTTGTTTTCATATTTTTTTCTTCCTCAAAACGCTGATACATATGGATGATGCACCATCTTTTAGTCTTGGTATTACACAATTAAACTCATCTAACATTGATCGTATTTTTATTCCAATGTCGTTGGTTGGGCTGAAAAAAATCTAAAAATTTGCACGATCCATTAGTAATAGCGAAGGTAAACATTGAGAAGTTGAAGAAGAATGACCCTTCATCTTCTAAAGCACAGGTGGATAGAACTCCCAAAAAGAGGTGTTGAAAATTTGCTCCAGCAATTTCTCGACCTCTTTACCTTCTTTTATTGATTTTTAAACTTTTAATTTCAATTAATAAAAAAAATGATACATTAATAATAAAATTCATGTTTCATATTGTAATGTATCTAATTTTCTTTTGGCTTGATTCCATGGGAGTTGTGATTTTCAGGATCCAGTGTGCTATCGAAGAATCAATAATAAATTTCGAAATTATTGTTAGTGTTGTTCTTGCTTAAAAGGAACTATATCCGGGTGATGTCTATTTCGTGTCAAGTATACAGTAGAAAGTGGTTTGTATACTGTTATGATAATCGAATTATAATGATTGTCAGGATGATCATGAGTTATGGTTATGATTATAAGGTACAATTTAGTAATTTAAAAGAGTTTAAACTTTAGATACTTGTTGTATTTTTAATGTAGAGATCTGTAAATGATGAATTCCGAAAAGACTTCTTCTTGTTATTAAAATGGTACTAGTACTTAATTACTGAAAAAGTTTTACCAGTAGCTATTATAAATTCACATTTATATACTGCTTGGTTAAAAACAAAGAAAAATAGTACTAGAAGTTATGATAAAATATGTTCTTAAAGAAACTAATGCCATTAACACTTTGTTGACCTTAATTACATGAACAAATCCAATCAAATGGCTTAATATCTTTATCTAACCAAATGGCATAATATCTTTTGGTATACATCTGAAGTTTAAGTTAGACGTACATTACTCATGATATTGTTATTTCTTGCCCCACATGCATGAGATTGAGGTGTTCACTTACACCACATGTATTGGATCAGGGTGTTTGCCTACACCGCACTGCATTGCATTGTCATTCATATTGTGTACTATGGTCTGAATTATTGTGGTAATCTGAAAACAAAACATTTGGGGCGCTTGATAGTTTATTAACATTATGATAACGTAAAATGACTCGGGGTAGGTAGGCTAGCTACTAGTTCCTAGTAACTTATTATTCCTTATTTCAGTCCAATTATGTTGTTTTTGTTCATGTGTTGCATTAAATACTCGGTATATTATTTGGTACTAGTCCCCCAAGCTTGGTGCACTGCATTCATGCATGTAGGTACTACTCAATAGGTAGATTAGGATTTTCGCTAGTTTGTTAAAGTTCAGCTTGGTTGGTAAGCTCCACATCCTCCAGAGTTATCAGATTTGGGTTGTGTACATATACTATTGACGGGTAGGTCCGGGCCCCGTTGATTAATATTTCAAAGACACTTCATCCAATTATAAGTGTCAATGATAGCTAGTCAGTATAAACTCAACTAAATAAGTTGGGGTCTATCCCACAAAGAGTAGCTTTCTTTTGAATTCGATTATAAGATTTTGATGGTGACCTTGTTAGTTAAACGCACAAAACTCTTTGAAATCTGTGAACCAAACTCAAAAACATCGTCACTAATCAAAACGAACAATTGTCGGACTACCAAACACTTTCAACAATCAACAAGGGACAATCAAATAAGGAGGTAATACTTGGGGGAATGACTAACCAACTGCCAAATTCAACTCAATAGGTGCAAATCCTTAACCAACCATGCTAATTTGTTATGGGTAGGATGAACTTTAGATAAGACACTTTTCTCTCGAATAAATACCTTATTTTTACTGAGTTCTCTCGAACCTCAATGCATCCCATAAGAAGACCAGCCCACAATCTCATCAAATCTTCTCTCTCGATCTAGATACAAATGATGGAGCTTGGGTTTCACTACTCCCTGACAGCGGTGCCATTTTAATTAACGTTTCAAAGACACTTCATCCAATTCTAAGTGTCAACGATCGCTAGTCAGTATAAACCCAACTAAATGAGTTGGGGTCGATCCCACAGAGAGTAGCTTTCTTTTGAATTCGATTATGATGGTGACCTTGTCAGTTGAACACACAAAACTCTTTGAAATCTGTGAACCAAACTCAAAAACGTTGTCACTAATCCAAACAAACAATTTTTGGACTACCAAACACTTTAATAATCAACAGGGGACAATAAAATAAAGAGGTAATACTTGGGGGAATGACTAACCAACTGCCAAATTCAACTCAATAGGTGCAAATCCTTAACCAACCATGCTAATTTGTTATGGGTAGGATGAACTTTAGATAAGGCACTTTTCTCTCGAATAAATACCTTGTTTTCAATGAGTTCTCTCGAACCTCAATGCATCCCATAAGAAGACCAGCCCACAATATCATCAAATCTACTCTCTCAAGCTAGTTACAAAGGATGGAGCTTGGGTTTCACTTTCTCAAGCTAAAACCGTCAAGACCCACTAGCTAAGGATGCCAAGTTACTACCTTAGTTCTACACTTATTTCTCAAGCAAATGTAAATCCCTGAAATATATCGCAATAAACCTACAATATAGAAGCTAAACCACAGTAATAACCCAGACCCACTTCAAATTAACACCGAAAGTCAATAATTACTAGCACCCATTAAGCTAAACAAAGTAATTGGTTACATTGTCAAACCCCCAAGATTGGGGTTTTAGCTAATCATCATAAAAAGATGAAATTCGATACCTGCTACAAATTCCATAGCTGGGTATTTGAAAATCAAAAGTTCTCTATGAAAAATCTCTTCGCTATTACAATACCCAATTGAAAATAGTGCAAAAATTACTCAAAATCAACAACAACAATAGTATTTTTTTCTCTTTTCTTCGTTCCTCACAATTTCTGAATGAATTCTCTCTCTTCCAAAAATCAATTTATACTAATCTGAGGTGTGGCTTTTTGGGCCATTCGACGAGGAAAGTAGAGCTTCACCGACCCATTTGGTGACTCCCCTATCGTCCTCTCATCTCGCCTTCTTTCTTCATATTTTCCTCATCCAGCCACTGTAAATTTAGGCGATCCAGATCGGGATTGCCGTTCCATTCCGCAATGCGCCCTTTAGTCTCTTAGCTCGCCAATCTGCATTCACCTGGGTCTTCATCAGTACTATTTGGCGACATGGTTGTCTTTTGCTGATGGAGTTGGTGATTCACCGATAAAAGATGCAGTTCGCCGAAATTCCTCTTATTTTAGGTTCAGTGGTCTGTAAATTAAGGCGATCCAGGAACTTTTTGTCGATCCGCTGAGTTCTCTCGGCGATCATCAAGTTTGTTTTTCCTCTCTCTTTTTCTGCTTCTGTTGTCCTTCTTGCCTGCTAACGTCCTATCTTTGTTCCTCAACCCATGTACCTAAAAGTCAAGGATTTCAAATAAGTTATTGGCACAAATTAAGCATTTGAGGACATTAAATTCATGTAAACAAAGACCTTAATGAGTCAAAATCTAGGACTCATCAGTTGTCTCGATCCTTTGACTGTTATCCCACTCGTAGAGGCTTGTATATTGTTGTAACACGTCGTGGGTTTTGTATGGACTTAACAGCCTAGCTATAAAATGTGTTTTTCTTGGTTTTAGGCCTTGTCGACATTGTGTATATATATTGTGTCTGTTTAGCATTCTTTTGTGTAGATTATGGTTTTAAGTGACCTTGTCGGTTGCTATATTAATCCTCTTAATTCTACATTATGAATATTTGATGTTGTTTCTTACTTTCTGGCCCTTGCTTGTCGCTAGTTATGTTATTTTGTTAGGTTTTAATCGGTCCACTCAGTCAAAGGAGGAACTAGGTGTCGGTCATGCCTCTCAAAATTTGGGTGTGTCAATAGAGTAAGGTATTGTGTTATTTAAATTGACATATAGATGAGACTAGAAGGAGATTTTATGCAAAGATGCTTTGAGATCGAAATATGATTAGCATCATTGATTATGACCTATCATATTCATGAATAATCATCACTATAGAGCAGCACAAATCCCTATGTGACATTGATTTCCAAACCCTGCACCCCTAGATTGCTTGTAAACTCTTGAATTCTGTGAAAGCTTAGTTTAATTATGACAATTGATAACCAAATATTTTTATTAAATTGGTGGAATCATCCACCCACTTGATTTTACTATTACAAATGAATGAGTTTACAATCCAAATTTCTTTATACAATTCTCTACAATATACCATTTTCTGTGGGATTTGACTCTGAATCTTAGTTGGGTATTTTTATTGATTATGACCGTTGTCCCTTTTAATTAGTTTTTATGTAGGATATTTGAGCGTTATAAAAAATGGCACCGCTATCGGGGAATGGTGGTTGAAAATTCCATTTGAAAAATCAATTTGTAAATTCATTTAGTTGTAGAAGATTGTTGTTTTGTGTTGTTGTTGGCTGATTTGCAGGTCTAATACAATGAGTTACGATGGCAGTGACAATAATAGTCACTATGGTCAAAACTACAACATGGGTGATTTTAATGATATGCATATGAGTATTGTTCAAACCATGGGAGCCATCATGATACCTCCCACAGCTAGGAGGGTTGTGTATAACCGGACAATGCTACAATTGCTCTAATTAAAGGGAAATTTTAGGGGTCTAGCTCATGACGATCCCCATTAATACCTTAGGAATTTTGTAGAGGTATATGGACCATTTGTGTTCAAGAACATCTCTCAAGAGTGTTTAAGGTTGAGATTATTCCCATTCTCTTTAACTTGTGGTACTGCAAGATGGTTGGAAGAATTGTCAAATGATTCTATCACTTCGTGGGAGGAGTTGAATGAAGCTTTCTAGGAAATATTCTTTCTACCCTTGAAGATGTTTAAACTTCAAACTCACTTCCACAATTTCAAGCGCATTGGAGGTGAACCTCTACATGAGACTTGACTGATGTTCAAGAAATTACTTTTGCAATGTCCAAGACATGGTGTTCTGGAAAATTTGTTGTTGCAATACTTTTATTGTAGACTTGATTCAGTCAATAAAGGTGTGGCGAATTAGTTAGTCCAAGGAGGATTAATGAGACAACCGTATGATGTGGCTATTTTGTTGTTAGATGACATGACCAAAGTGAACCGAGCATGACATACTACAAAAGACCATATTTATACTTAACAACAGAGTTTGAGCAAAGAACAAATCGAGAAGTACAATGAACGAGATGAAAAAATTGCCAAAATGATGATCCGACTTGATTTGTTGTCTAAACATGTCATAGGAGGTGGACTTAAATTCTTGAATGCGGTTGGAACAAAAAGTGGGCAGTGCTTAGATGATGTAGAGTTTGAGGCATTATACAATGAAAAAGTGGAATATTTGGGAAACCAAGTGGGGGGTTCTCACCTAAATTATAGACGACAAGGTGGGAAACAAGGCTGGAACAAAGATCGAGTTAATAATTGGCGAGGTTGAAATTGGAGAGATAGGGAGGTTGACAAAGATAGATATATGCCTCCCCATGATCGTCAACGACCAAAATACCCCGCTGGGCCGGAAGGAAACCAGACCAAGAAAATACTTACAAGGATATTCAACAAGGTTGAGGGGTCCAACAAAGTGTTGAAGGAATTGGAAAATGACTTCTCCACTTTATCTCAAATGGTGACCTCTCATTCAGTGTGTATCAAGCAGCCGGAGACTCAATTGTGACAGATCTCTACTCATCTCAATCCAAGGCAAAAGGGAACATTGACTAGTGACACCATCCCAAATTCCAAAAATGAATATTGAGGAAATGAGAACTATGTCATACCACGACGTTAAATAAGAAGCTTCTTGGGAGGAAACCTAAGTCTTTAATTTTGTTTATTGCTTCCAATAATGTGTGTTGTGAGTGCAGGTTGAGAAGAAGTTGAAAGGTTGAAAATGGGAACATTAGGCGATGCCAAAACCAAAATGGTGATTCATCAAAGGTGATGCTCGAATGCATTATTATCCGCATTCTAAACTTGAACATGTGGAGAAGTGTACTGTTCATTTAGGCGGTCTGAGGTCCAAACAACGATCCGCTGAAGTGCACTTTGTGGACTCTATCGGGTCCACTGAAACAACCTTCAGGTTTGGTGTTCGTTCATGCATGTTGAGTGAGCTTAAGCTCCGTTGGCAATTTTCCAAACACTTTAGGCGTGTCCGCTGAATGGGCCTGATATAAAAGGGTCAAGGGTCTTTTCGAATTCAAACAGAAAACCCTTTGAAATCATTAAGCCTTTTTCTCTAACTTTTCTTGCATTGCCTTATTTGAGTGATTGTAAGTCTTTAGTGTGTGAATTCTAAGTGCGTGGGGTGCATTTGCAGTCAACCCAACCCTATTTTCCAGTTAGTTTCGTGTTGTTCTTCGTATTAAGGTCTATTTTTGTTGTTGAACATTTTGAGCTCTAAATTGCATTTTGTGGATGGGCTTGAAGCCATTTGATGATTATGATTGTTAGATTCATTAGGTAGCCCTGTATTGTGCATATTAAATTGTGCCATGAGTTAATTCATATGTGTTGCCGATAAATTACTAAACTTGTATGTGTTGGTTAATATTGAAATTGAACCTGTTAACTTAGTAGTGGGTTTTTGCTTAATGTAACACCTCGGAGTTTGGAAAAGTGAGAAAAAATATATTTGGGTTGCAGGATGTGAATACAACTTCCATTTATGGACCGTAGAAGCTTTTACGAGCCATAGGTGGCATCGTAGGAATGGGGAAATTAATTTCTTTAAAACAAGTTCAGTACTCTTTGTACGGTTCACCAGGATGGCCTGTCATCCTATGTACGAGTCGTAAATAGGTCTCATAGGTGACCAGACTTAGTGAAATTTTAAAGCTTACGGTTGCTTTTTATGGTTTGCATGTACGAACTGTAGGAAGACCTATGGACCGTAGGTCCAAACCTTAGGAATGGATCGACAGTTATTTTTAAGGGTTTTTTTTAAAAAAAATCCCTAATTGATTAATGCCTAAACTAGGTCATTTTGATCCTAATCCTAAGCCTATATAAGTCTTTTAAGCCTAAAAACTACCTATTCTGAATCATTCTTCTAAAATTCCTAAATCCCCTGCAAGATCACCTCTAAATTTCCCTCAAGAATTAAGGAAGGAGAAAGCTAGGGTTTGGCTTAAAGAGCTCCAATTCACCATTGATTGTGGGTATTGATTGTTAAGGTATGATAGTATTCACCTATGGAGTCCTTTCCTCCATAGGGTTCCTAAATTCTCCAATTTTACAAGTTAGATTCTCCAATCAAGGTTAGGGTTTTATTCAATCTTTATGAATTGAAGTAAATAGACGTTTTCAAGTTGAATTCATATGAACCTATTTATGATCCATGATTTCTTGACTATGATCATATGATGAAGCTTATGAACTATGAAAAATGAATTTATGAAGATATGCAGGTTTCTTTATGAAATTGTGAAAAATAATTTAAGCTTGCTTTGAGAGTAAAACATCAATGTTGGTGTTGTTGTTGTTGTGAAAGAATTTCTCACATTCTACTCAAAACATTATTGTGAAAGCGTTTTCTCACAAAAAAGATTCATAAGGTTGAAAGGTTTTCTCACCTAAGTTGAATCTAGATTAATGAGCTATTTTAAATGAGCTTTAGCTTGGATTGGTTGCTTAATTGTTCCTTTCCATGGATGATGAAATGAATTATCATTAATGACTATTCCGTGAGATTTATACTTAACACCGAGAGGATATTGAGATGGGAGCTCTCCCATTAGTTGAGGTCGTATTTCTAGTAGCAATCTTCATATCTCATAACTATATACCATCATAGGTTTTTCTTAGATAGACAATAGCTAGTGGATCCACTTTAGCTCAAGTTTATGATTCTTACCTTGGCAAGTAAGGACATCTCTTTTCTGTGTGGGATAGACACTAGATTCCATGTTATTACTTACATGGTCTATGCCGGTTAAAGTAAACTTCCCACAATAATGAACTAAGTTTACTTTCTAAAGTATCTCAAAAGTGTTTTATAAGATGTTTAGATTGCATTGACCATGATTATGACTTATGATTTTTAGCATGCTATTTTATGATTTAGCTTAGTCATTGCATGTCCTATAAAGTCCTTTTAGCATGATTTCATAACTTTTATGCATCGCTATCATACTTGGTATATTCCACGTACTAATGCATACTTGTGCCTATATTGTATCACTAATGTGGGGTCCGATGCTCCTATTCCCCATTCTCGTGCTAGTTGATTTTTTTGGGATTTTGAAGATTAGTGAGTCCTCATGATCTGAGGGCCAAGATTATTTTATTGCTTTCATATCATTTCCGTTTTCATACTTTGTATGTGATATATGGGTTACGTTCCAATCACTTTCCTTATGATGTAATAGATGGCTTTGTCACTTATGTTTAGACATCCGCTTTGTCAAACACTTTTGTATGTAATGTTCTCTTTTGAACTCTTCACTTCTATTATCTTGTATGTTGTATGCTAAGTGGCTTGTGTAGGGACTCTCGGGGTTCTATACGCCATGTTATGCCTAGGGTCTACTTTGGGTCGTGACACTTAATTTCATGTTGGTGAAGTTTGAGTAACCTAGTGTTGATCCAATTGCATGATTTTACCCAATGATAGACATAGTAACGACTTTCTTAAGGGAAAATCATCAATTTGAGCAATACTTTGAAAAATCTGGGGAGGGGGGGGGGTCTGAGTTCCCATGGGTAGATAAGCATATAGGTGGGTTGTAATGATGTTGTGGAACTAGTTTTTGTTATGTATGTTGGGTTTAGCTGTAAAATTTAGGCACTGGGCTGAACATCTCCTCTTCATTAGGTTTGTCTTAGCTCGCCAAGGAGGTTAGGCAAATCATTGAGTAAGCCCCAGCTCTCCTTTTTAGTGAATATGTAACCTTGGGTAATGTCCCATTTAACGGGCTTGTCTTAGTTTGCCGAACACACTTGGAGAATCACCAAGTGGGAGTGGACATTACCTTTAAGGCTGATTTCTTTTCATTTTGCACTGTCAGTTTTAGTGAACTTGTCTTAGCCTACCGAAACCAACTAAGTGAATCGCCTAGTTGGAATTGACTCCGCCCTTTGTACCTGATTCCTGTGATGATTAACACTATCTGATTCAGTGAGCTCATAGGAGCTCGCCTATCCTATTAGGCTATCCGCCTTCCCGTTAGGCAATCGTGAGGGAAATTTTTGAACTGTGATTCCAAATGAGTTTCATTTCAACTAAGCTTCACCTCTTCTATGTTTGATTATGTGTGTTTTGCAGGTTATGGATAGAACAAAAAGAAAACAGGTGGTGACATCAGACACCAAGTTCGATAGAGACTCTTCTCCTTGTCCTCCTCATAAAATGTATAGATGCATATCTATTAATGAGCCTTCGGTGGTTCCCCGTGACCAACAAGACACTCCAAATACTCCTACTAGTGGGGGTAAGAAACCCCAGAAACACATTGCCACGAAGCAGGTTAATGTTCGCTCCAAGATAGTATTGCCTCCTCCGGATCCTACACATACTTCTTGTGTTCTCTCGATCATAGCTCGAAGGGCCTTAAATAGGCTCAAGGAAGAAGGAGAGAGAACTTTATTGAGGAGCATAGTTTCATGTCCCGCCACTTCACAGTTCAAATTCGGCATCCGAATAAGGGAGAGGAATCTAGAGTGGTGGGGAGGTTAGTAGAATACTCTAGGAGTCCCTAGATATTTTCAAAAAGGCTTGACAATTCTCTAAAACTTGTAGAGAATTCTAGATTAAGACTAAAGTGTAAATATCATAGGGACTTGTAAAGTAATTATTATTTACACTTAGTCCCCTATGGAGTAGTATAGAAAGAGGGCCTCCCATTTGCAAACTCATCCAACAAAGTTGTAAGCAATCTTCCACAAAGCTCATGGATGCACTAAGTTCAATTGAAGCCATGAGAACCGAGATGATGACTCTCAAGAAGAGCGTGGAAGCTGGAGGATCTACGTCATCCGACTGAGATAGGGAGTCCAGGGTCGAGGCTCCCAAGCCACATGTGTTCAAAAGCGTCTGCGACTCCCAAGAGGTGGAGAACTTCTTGTGGCACTTGGAGAATTACTTCAAGTGTAGTCGGGTGAAGAGCGATGAAAATAATATAACCATTGTCGTGTTGTATCTTTTGGAGATGGCCATGCTATGGTGGAGGTGCAAGGAGTCCGAGATGGGGAAGGGGTCGTGCACCATCAACACTTGGGAGCAATTCCGAGAAGAATTCAAGAAAGCCTTCTTCCCTAACAACGTCATCTATGAGGTCAAACACAAGTTTAGGAAATTGAAGCAAACAGGTAGAATTCAGGCATACGTGAAGGAGTTCACCACCCTCACACTTCAAATTCCCAACCTCACATACGAAGACATGTTGTTCCACTTCATGGACAAATTGCAAAATTGGGCCGAGATGGAGTTGGAGCGGTGACAAGTCAAGACCATCGATGTGGCCATTACACAAGCTGAAGCTTTGACCGACTTCAAGAAATATAGGAATGACAAGGTGATGGCAAAGGATGCAATGACTAGTCATGCTAAAGGTGGGGGAGATCTTGGCCAAGACAAGTAGTAGCAAGAACATCCTAAGCAGCACGACTCCTACAAGTTAGACGACAAGCGGTTCGGGCGCCAAAGCTACATGAAGAGAAATGTGCAAACCACCAAAGGAGATGGTTGCTACATATGCGGTGGACCGCATGGTTATGCCATGTGCCCATAAAGAACATTGGTGCCATCCTACGTGAGCGAAAGGAGAAAGACGCAGAAGAACAAGAGAAAGATGCGAGAACGACACAACTAGGTATGATTGGATTATGCAGAGCTATAGCCAAGCAGATGGAGAAGCCGTGAGATTATAGAACGCAATATGTAGACATCTCCATCAATGGACGACCATCTTGTGTCATGGTTGTCATGACCCAGGGGTACCCCCTAGATGTAACACGACGTATTTGACCCCAAAGGGGTCGCATATGAACCCTTAGCATAATCATAGACATAAAGTCATAAGAATGATGCATAAAATTTAAAACTTTTACAATCAAAGTTCAACTTCTTTTTCATAAACGAAAATAGGAATCTAGACTTGTCTCAATCACCATCTAGTACAATAGGGAGTACAAATAGGGTCAAAAGCCCTTTACATCAATATAGTCTCAAAAGTAGAAAATACAATAGAAACTAGGAAATGATAACATCTTGTCCTCGAACTTGAGGACTCACCAAGCCTAGGGAATAGTCAATCCAAGCTTCTCTTGAAGGAAGTAGAAATACGTCTGAACGATCGGAACCTACACTCGTAGTAGATATAGAAGAAATGGGTTAGCACATAAAGTACTAAGTATGGAAGAATGCACAAAAATCCTTGAAATATGATAAAAGGACATTTTAGTTGAAAAGTATGCATTTGTTAAGTCTAGAAACCAACATGCATTTTCACTGTAGAAGACAAGCCATAATCACATTTATACTCATAACATAGTGAAACCATTACCTTAGCAACCCCTAAGGAAACACTTGTGCAATGTATGGTTAGAATCCCACAATACCAACCATACTCAGTACTCCTTCGAAACTACCTTAGTCATACATATCATCTTTAAACCTCATCATAATCAATAGTCACAAATAAGGGAATAGTCATGTAAAATACTTGAACATAAGGAAAGTAATTCAGGGAAACTATCCATTCAACATACATGCATACATTCATGTCTTATCATAACATAAAGAAACCATCCCATAACATCCTACTAAATCTACTTGTGCAATGTAAAAGTGAAGTGCCATACCCCCACTACTACTAAGTAAAACTCACCAAGAAGTCATAGTATAGTTCATGTCTTATTCATTATCTTATCATATAGGGAAGAATAGACATAACCGACATAGACCATGTGAGCGACATGGAATCCGGTGTCGTGTAACCCCACACCAAAAGAAGGTGTCCTACTTGCCTAAGGTAGAACTAAATGTATAGCTTTTAGGTGGATCCACTAGCTAAATACCTATGTGGGCACATAGTTACGGGATATGGAGATTGCTTCTAGAAATCCGACCTATTGTTGTCACGACCCAAGCCTAGGGCCTAGACGTGACCGGCGAATGGGGAACCCAAAGGGACCCCAAGCAAGCCTCATAGCGTATCATTACACGTCCTTGGTCGCGGAAGCACTTAAAATGACCATAAGCAATAAGTATAATCAAAGGGGGAAATCGGG
>JAJOOS010011479.1:0-56012 GCA_029582725.1 Solanum chiquidenum | reverse complement strand
AGTTAAGGTGTCTTTTTGAAAATTCGGGACAACTTCATATGTTACTTTATATTTTTTACTCTTTTTTATAATATTAACTTTAGATCTTAAAGTTGATGTATATAATTTTTTTGTATATATGATTTTTATATAATATCTGAGTTAAATTTACTATAAATTATAATTGGATAAAGATACAATTATAACCTTCACAAAAATAAAATATAAATAATATAAATAGAGAGATTATTTATGGGAGTAATTTATCTTGAAATTTGAATATTTATGTAAAAATTAAAATAAACTTTACATTTGATGTTTAGTTAATTATTTTTCATCAATGATTTTACTATTATTTGTCTTATCCATTATTATGTATAATGTATAATATTAGCTAGCAATGTAAATTATTTAAATTATGGTACATATTAATTTTATATTAAATGACTATATAAGAAAATATTATGAATTATAGGGTGAATATGTGAAAATAGAAAGAAAAATTTATTTATGAAATAAGAAAATATAAATGCAATAAAAAATAATAATATTATATTGAAGAAAGAGAGAAGAATATAAATAGAATATTTCTTTTTAGTCTAAAATTTGGTATAGTACATTAAAGTTAGTTTACATTAAAATAGTGTTGACACCATTTTAGTATAAAATTTGGTGTTATGAGTTGAAGATGCCCTAAAAAGTTTATTAATGTCATTGGGAGGCTAAAAACACTTATTTTGAGAAAAACAAATACTATATTTTTTTGTTTGAAAAATCAAGATGTTTGGCCAATCAGTAAATTTACATTTAGTCGGAAGCAGAGACAATTTTTCTGTTATTGGGAATAAGCTAAAAATTTATATACTTATTTTGAGAAAAAAAACACCTTTTTTGAAAAATTAGGGTGTTTGGTCAATCAGTAAAATTACATTTAATTGGAAGCAGAGATAATTTTTCTGTTATTGGGAATAAACTAAAAGCTTATATACTTATTTTGAGAAAAAAAAACACTTTTCTTGAAAAATAAGAGTGTTTGACTAATAAGTAAAACTGCTTTTAAATGTAAGCAAAAATATTTTTCTGCTATTGGAAAGAAACTAAAATTTTACCTTCAAAAAAAAAACACCAAAAACAGAAGCTAGAAAATTAGTTTTCTTTTTCAAAATCAAAATATTTGTGTCATATATACATATTACCAATATATATCTTATACTTATTTATTTTTGTGTTGAATTTTTCATATGAACTTATTTCAATTGTGGAATGATTTTTGAATTTATTTTATTTGATATTTTTTATTATATTTATATCATCATGTTAAAACACTTTTAATTTTTTTTTTTTTCATGTCTAAAAATAAACAATTTGTAATAACAATCACAAACAAGTATGGAAAGGAGGAGATACATTGTATACTCGTCCAAGCGGAACGACGTCAGTTTGCTCTGCGATAATCGAATCACAGATATCACTTCCGTCATCGACTAAACACAAAGTACATACATAGCTTCTTCGTTCAGTATAGGTTTAGCACAAACAACTCTAGGGTTTATCAGTCCCAATTCTCGAACCCTTTTTCTCTATAATCCTCAAGAATAGCTGTATTCGTGAACCCAATTTCCATGGATAGACACAAAGGAGAGAGGTACAACTCAGACCCATTTCAATACAACCATTCAAGGGGTCCTCCATCTCCTAGAACTTTTTCTGATGGTTCTGGGAACCCTCAACATCATCATCGTCGAAGTCCGGATGCATACCGTGGCCCCCGTCACCACCGGGCCTTCAATAGCCCTCCTCGGCACCCTACTGATACTACTGCTGCTACTGGTGGTGGTGGTGGGGTTGATTCTGGAAGGTTGCATTCGGGTTACCAGATGCCGCCACCGCCTCGTCCTCTTTCGGGGCAGAAACGGGGTTACCCGTCTCCAGGTATACCTTAAAGTTTATCCTCATTTTTGTTTTTCTTCTTTATTACTGATAAGTTGAATGTGGATTATTTAGAATTGGAACAAAATTTACTTGGTATAGTGGAATGGATAACAGATGAATCTAGATTCTTGTAATTATGATTCCAGTGAAGAAAAAGTAAGCCTATTTATTTCGGGCTTTAAAACCAGTAGTTCTAGCGGTCGACTCGGTTCTTTCAAATTGTTTCTCATTATTGAGAAAAGGTAACAAAGATAAAATATGAGCTTGTTTTATAGCAAGAGTAATTAATCGTTGTTGTTTCAAGGTCAATCTATTCACGCGTTTTGATAATATTTTTTCCTTGTTCACTAATAAATCGACTAATTAAACTCATGTTTCTATAATCAATTCAATCCCCCGATTGAATCGGGGGCAAACGCCTACGAAAAGATCGCTTGGATTTATCCATGGTTTGTTTGTTTAATTTATTCCTTATCCCTAAAATCCTATTTCGTAATTCTAATTCATTTTAAATCCACTCAAAATAGGATTTTTCAAAAATAGGATTTGTTTATATTCTATTTAAATATGTTATATATATAATGTCATTTTTTCTATTTCTTTATCTCCCTATGAATCGTATGTGATTTTGTATAGATTTGGTGGAAGGATACATTTGAACGCCCAATTAGTTTTTGTACTTTCAAGCACATTTCTTTTGCTACTATGTGCAATTTTAATTTGAGTCTCTAAAAGAAGAATTTCCATTTTATTTAACCTCGTCCCGCTATATCCAAAAGGAAAAATTATGGATATGTTCTTTATGATGTTGGTAGTCAAGGACCTTAAGGCTTACTAAAAAAAACCCCCCCAAAAATAGAAATTAATAGTACCCTTCGGGGTGGCCCAGTGGTTTGGGCTTGGGACTTCCATGTTGGAGGTCTCAAGTTTGAAACCCCTTTCCAACGAAAGCAAGGGGTTTGCCTTCTGGGTCGAGCTCGTCGCACCGGACTTGCCTAGTGCGGGTTACCTCTTCTATGTGGTTTGCGAGCTATTGCATAGGAGCGGGGTTTTACCATGTGCGCACCCAAAGGGTAATAAAATAAAATAGAAATTAATAGTTAAGGACCTTAAGGCTGAGGTTGTGATGTATACCTACTAGGTAGTATTACACTCAAGACAAGATAAAACAAACGTAATCAAATGGTTAAATGATTAATACAACAGTCCAAAAAAAGAAGGAACAAAAGTACAAGAAACAATAAATAATAACTAAAACAATAGATAGTAACAAAATATAAACTACAATAAATAATAACTAATACAATAGGTAGTAACAAAATATAAACTACAATAAAACAATATGATAATCGAGGTACAAAGAATCAACAGATAGTAATAGAAATAAAAGGACGAAAAACTACATGAGCAATACTACGACTATTAGTATGAACGAGCAACAAGACAACACACTGCTGCCTATTAACCTTCTATCTAATTCGTGTCCTCCTCACCCTCTTATCTAAGGTCATGTCCTCATAAACTAAAGTTGTGTCATGTCATGTCTACTCACCTCTCTCCAATACTTCTTCGGTCTACCTCTACCTCTCCTAAAATCGTCCATAGCCAACCTCTTGCACCTCCACACAGGGGCATCCGTGCATATCCTCTTCACATGTTCAAATCATCTCAGTCTTGCTTTTTGCATCCTATCTTCTACCAAAGTCACTCCCATTTTGTCTCGAATTTCCTCATTTCTAATCCTAACTTCTAGTATATCACATATCCATCGTAACATCCTCATTTGTTCAACCTATCTTTTGAATGTGAGGGTTCTTGACTGGCCAACACTCCGCCCCGTACAACATAGTTGGTCTAACCACCACCCTGTAGAACTTGCATTTATGTTTTGGTGACATCTTCTTATCACATATGACTTCGGTTGCTAGCTTCCACTTCATCCACCCTACATCCATATGGTGAGTGACACCTTCGTTTATCTCCTATTTCCTTGGATATTAAACCCAAGATACTTGGAGTAACCTCTTTTGGATGACTTGTGTATCAAGCTTCACTTCTATGTTAGCCTCATGCATTGCGTCACTGATTTTGAATTTCATATATTTTGTTTTGATGTTGGTCCTTTAAAATCCAGGGTTTTTCTCCATACCTCTAACTTAGCGTTAACTCCCACTACCAAGGCAAATAAAAATAGGGCTAAGAGCTGACCCTTGGTGCAACCCCATCACAACGAGAAAGTGCTTCGAGTCTCCTCCCACTATCTTTACCCTGGTCGTGGTTCCATTAGACATGTCCTTGATTGCCCTAGTATATGCAACAAGTACACCTCTAGCCTCCAAGCATCTCCATAGAACCTCTCGTGAGACTTTGTCGTATGCCTTTTCTAGATCGATGAACACCATATGTAAGTCCCTCTTCTCTCCGTATACCGGTCCACTAGTCTCCATACTAAATGTATGCCTTCTGTAGTTGAGTGCTCTGACATGAATCCGAATTGGTGTTTGGAAAAAGACACACTTATGCTTACCCTAAGCTCCACCACCCTCTCCCAAATCTTCATAGTGTGACTCAACAACTTGATACCTCTATAATTGTTGCAATTCTGAATGTCTCCCTTGTTCTTGTATCATTGTATGCCACCTCCATTTTTTGGAATCTTCGTTGTCCGAAAACGACATTAAACAACCTAGTCAGCCACTCCATACCTGCCCTGTCTAGACACTTCCAAAATTTCAGTGGGATCTCATTAGGCTTGAATGCTTTTCCCCTACGCATCCTACAAATACCACCCGTGACCTCCACCACCTCTATACACCTACATTACCCAAAATCGCGAGTCCTCTTGGAGTGATCCAGATCCCCCAACGCAATGTCTCGGTCATCCCCCTTATTCAAGAGTTCATGGAAGTATCACTGTCATCTTCGTCTAATGAGTGTTTCGTCCTCTAGTACTTTGATGTCCATCATCTCCGTCTAATGAGTGTTTCCTCCTCCAGTACTTTGATGTCCTCATCCTTGATGCACTTAACTTGGTCCAGGTCATGTGTCATCTTCTCCCTTGCCTTGGCTAACATGTACAACTTTTTATCCCCACCTCTGTCCTCTAGTTCTATGTGCACCTCGAGCCTGAAGAGTATTCTAAGTTATATTATTCTATTCAGATGTCTCTTATGTACTTCCTAGATCAAAATGTCTAGCATCATGGTTCTTTTAACTGGAAATCCTGTGTATATAATGTAGTAGTTACTTGTAGGCATACTTTTGTAAGATATTGTTGGTCAAATGTTTTTCTTTTAATATATATGTATGAAATTTGTTGACTAAAAGGCAATTGTATATTGCTTGGTCAATGTAATGCGGATCCTTTGTTCTGTTAAGGGTGTTCTGTGACATTCGTTATTCTCTTAGTATATAATTAACACGTGATAGGTCCTTAATTTTTCTCTGCTTGTTTTTCTGTTTTTGTTTCTTAAATATTATTTTTAGTGTATTCATTGTTATCCATATTCATTCAGAACAAGTTGATGAAGCTGGTTTTGCCAAACTTTTTGTTGGATCTGTCCCAAGAACGGCAACTGAAGAAGATGTAAGTCCTTGTTAATCTTTAAACTTGTCATTTGTCTTGTTTTCCCTCATTGTTATTAGTACTCATAATAGGTGACACTAGTATTTTGTGTTCTGGTTCCTACTATATTTGCTTCCTAGATTTCCAGATCATGCACCTCTCTTCTTTACCATATTTTATATCCTAATTGGCAAGTACTTAGTTCTCTGTGTCAGCAAACTATTGATCTTGATATCCTGTCAAAGAGGGAAGAATAAACTATGTTGCGAAGGGACACATAATATGTTGGTATTCGGATTGATTGATAACTTGCAGTTGATGTTGAATTCTCTTAAGAGAAAGTAGTTGAGCTGAACATTTTCTGAGCAATGGTCATGCCTGTGACGAGGGCGCTACTGTGATTTTGCTTGCCATGACCTGTATGCTCTAGGAAGTTCATTTTCACTGGATATGCTTCCTTTTAACTTCTACACGTCAATGCATATTGTTTGCCAAGAATGCTGCCATCCGATCTTTTCCTTTTATTCAACCTGTATCATTTCAGAATGTGCTTGGTATTCTTCCTCATCTCTCAGTCCAATTACCTGATCATTCTTGTTTGATGTCAGATCCGACCTTTGTTTGAGGAACAAGGACGAGTTCTCGAGGTTGCTTTCATCAAAGATAAGAGAACTGGGCAACAACAAGGTATGTATTGCTAGATTTTTTTTTGCAGATTTGCTTTGGATCTACATGTTTCTTTTCAGGACCTTTGAGGGCTGAAGGAGCAGTATAAGATCATGTTTGATGTCAGTTAGTTTTCCACAATTGTCTGGATGCCTGGTATTGATTGCAACTGTCTTTTGCGTTCATCCTGTCAACCAAAGAGAAGACGAGAATAAAACTTGAGAATCAACCTTCCTGTGGAAGTTGACAATAGTGAAGAAAGGTTCTTGTTTTGTAGAATAGGCGTCAGTTGGAGAAATTAGAGTATGATTATTGTATTAGGTTATGTGAGCGCAACTGTTTTCTGTGTTTACTTTGTGGAATCTCTGGATGCACATCACTTGAAATGATTGACATTTGGATTATTACCTAGTGATGTGCCCAACTTCTATTCCATTGGAGTAGTGATATGATTTATTCAGTTGTTGTAGATGTGGAAATTCATCATGTTGATGCCTGCTTGACTCTATAGTAATCCAATTGTGGATTTCTTTTGTGGATGTGAAGTTGGATCATCAAATAGAAATGGTGTGTCCAGCTGGATGTTTAGCATATCTCTTTAGAAGTGAGTGATGAATTGCAAACTATTTCCTTGGTAAATTGTCGTATTAATTAACAGTCTAATATCATCTACTTTTCACTTCCGGAGAATGATTTACTTATTGAGGCTTTCCTAGATCTCATCTGAAGCTTATCTTATCAGTGGTTGGTGTATGACAACAAACTACAGAACAAATAAATAGAGTATCTCTTTAATCAGAGTGCTGAGGCTGGCATGGCTGCTAGATGCTGATTTGAGATGCTAGTGAAATCATTCTGTAGTGCTATGTGTATTTAGACATTTATTCTTCTCCATTCATATCCTGGTCAGTTGAATGCGTATGGTTGATTTTGAAGCCACACCCTCTAGTTAATAGTTCCTCGATACGTCCGTATGCTTATCATTTGCAACATGCGGTGCGTGGTGAATGAGTGTGTCTGGTTGGTAGATGCCTGGATGACATGACATTGCCATTTTCTCTTTTTTTTGGTGCAATATCGCGTATTTGAATGTATCCCCAGGATTTTTCAAACATATACCAGGATGAATATGATGTTTAGGATATTAATATTCCATCTTCAATTTATTGCTTGTGCTGATAGGGGCCTTGTGAATTATCTTGCATTATTTACCCCGATGCGAGTGAGCTCTTCACTGAATGCTTCTTAATGTTTGTTCGCTGATGTTCATGGGTGAATGAGGTTCTTATGATAATGCACTAGAAGGTGTTTTAATTTAATTATTAATTTATGTAATCCTCTTGGTGTGGTTGATTTTGAATTTTGGCTTCATGGTCAATAACAATTGTCAGAAGTAATGGTAGTTGTTCATTAACAAAATGCATGTGCATCGTATGCCACGTTGTGTAATTTCTATATTTTGTTCCATTACAGGGCTGTGACACCCTTATAGAACAAACAGGGTTGTGACACCCTTATAGAACAAACAGGGTTGTGACACCCTTATAGAACAAACAGGGTTGTGACACCCTTATAGAACAAACAGGGTTGTGCACACTGCTTTTTGCTGTGTGGTGGCATGGTCGATATAATATTTGAGTACATTAATGGATATGTATGTGTAATTTTCTTGGTGAAGTTCATCATCAATGCAGACTGCTTTAGCAATTTCCCTCATAAGATATATTAGATTATATATGGTTGGCTTCGTTCTACTGGTGTGGTTGATTGTGTATATTAATTGCGAGTCCCTGTGATGCTTTTCCATTACCAAATCCCATGGGGTGCATAGTAGGTGTGTTTATTGAGCTTTGTTGAGCTTCTATGCATCCCATCAAACAACAGATTATTTTGCTCATGACTTTATTGAGCTCTATGAAACAACATATTATTTTGTCTGCAGGGGACTGTCATAATAAGGTCCTGCTTTATACACATGGTAGTGAGTGTATGATTTGGACCTTGAGAATTTCTATATTTTAATTTTTGCCATATGTCATCATTATGCCACAAAAGGTGGCTAGAGTTGAAAATTTGACAGAGCAGTTGCATGAATGACATGGTTGGTCAACACTGCATGGGATGAAAATAGTTTCACCACTAAAGTTACTAGGGCCTGTAGAAACTGTATCAGAAAAAGAGTAACAGTGATATGAAAGATGTTTGATGCCTGTCACTAGGCTAAAATCAGGGAAGTACAAGTTTTTTATTCTAAAGGTATTACAGTTAAAGTGGTGCTGATGAGTTTATTCTCTAGTGAGTCAGGTTACTGATTTTCAGTGACGGGGTTTTCACTTTGGTTTCTGCTTTGTGCTTTGCATCTTTAAGTTATTTCCATTGTCTGCTTCTTGGGCTTTGATGCAGTTCCCCATTTCTGGCCTTCATTCACTTCTTTATAGGTGTTTGTTAATTGATCTTCGTCAGGCTATAATGATATTTGATTGAATGTTTTCGGTGATAAGTTGCATACCTTGTCCTGATTTATGCAATCTTTGATTGTACTACATACATGAAAGGTGGTGTATGATTAAGCCCCATTCATGTTGTCTGATTAAGTGGAAGAACACCCACTTAGAGTATTTTGATTTATATTAAGTTTTGTGCTATTTGAACTTTTAATTTTCAAATGATGTTCTCAGTTGCAAGATTTCCTTTGTTTCTCCACCTTAGTTATTAATTTTGTTTCTGAGATGACACTTGTTGTTTTCGTTGCAACTGCTCTTATTTTTTACTTTTATCTTTATGATTTTATGAAGTGCATGTTCTGAGTTACAAAGAAAATTACAAGCTTCTATGCTGTAGTTAATCAATAGTGCTCACTGCTCACTTTCTACAGAATGTATTTGGTTATATTAACTTCTCAAATGTTTGGGGAGGATAATGTGTGCATGCTTCTCCTCTTCTACAGTTTAGTTTTTGTGTGATTAATTAACTGAATGAAAAAGAATGCTGGATCGATGTTACAATTGCAGAATATATTGTTCCCTCAGTTCTTTGATTTAGTTCCATTTATCTTCAACCTGACTGTCTAAAATGGCATTCTGAGAAGTCTGAGTTCAGCAACTCAGTTCAGTCATCAGTGACCGAGGAAAGGTTGAGACGAATTTTGTCTTTGAATAGTCAAACATTGTAAAGCCAATGGGGCTTCAAATGGTCTTGTATGGGGGTTAATGAAGTAGGTGACCTTGGTTGGATCTCATATCTGCGGTTAGAGATTCCTACCTGTTTGGGTGGTGTTTTTGGCTAACTTAAACAAGCTGCGTGTATGCTTCACTGTTGATGGAATGAATGAGTATCATATATGTGTGTTCATGCGACGCTTTGTGGGCTATAAAACTATACTATTACTTTTGCGTATCAGAAAAAGATATGATTTGTTGTCGTGGACTTCTCATCTTTATATTAATGACTTATTACCCCTTTGCTATCCCTTAAAGTCCATTCTGTTTACTTGCTAATGTATTATGCTGCTGAATGATGTACTCTTCTTTGCGGGTGTGTACTTGCTGGTGAAGCTTTGTGGAATCTGATAATATCAGGATATAAACTTGACTTCTGCAGGATGTTGTTTTATTAAGTATGGTACTTCAGCTGAAGCTGATAGAGCTATAAGAGCATTGCACAATCAATATACTTTGCCTGGGGTAAATTCTACTGCTGAGATACTGGAAAATTGTTTGGCTCATTTTTTAGTTCTTAATTCATCTGTGTATTTAACCAGGGAATTGGTCCTATTCAAGTCAGGTATGCAGATGGTGAACGTGAACGCCTTGGTAATTTTTACACTCTTTTACCAAGTACCTCAGCATTTTAGTTCAGATAGTACTTCGTGTGACTTGGTTGAAAGGGACTTTATGCTTGTTAGTTTGTTACTCATTTTTTGTTCTTCCCCATTGATAGGTGCAGTTGAATACAAGTTATTTGTTGGGTCACTGAACAAACAAGCTACAGAGAAGGAAGTTGAAGAAGTATGTACATGCATTACCAAGATATTTTTTTCTTTTCACATGTTCTATTTTTCGGTTTGGAATTTTATCTTTTGTATAGATAGCTATCTATCTACGCGCATAGCATGTGACGGCCTCAACAAGTCAAAGCTTGTGCCTTGTATCTATAAACCCAACTAAATTTTCATAACATGCATACATGTACATCTGTCTTCGTTGATTGATTATAGTAGTGATTGCTTGCCAGTGAGGCGCTGAAAACTTTTCAATTGGGTGATGCACATATAGCTGCATCATGACATGTGAATGTGACACCACAACCACACTGTACATAGCTTGTTCTTTTCAACCTATTTGGCATGGAATATGAAATGCTGACAATTTTATGAATGATTCGCTTTTGTTGTTTTCTTTTCATATTTTATTGAAAAACAGCTACTAAATATTTCTTTTCAATTCTTTTCAGATATTTTTACCATATGGTCGTGTGGAAGATGTCTATCTCATGCGTGATGATATGAAGCAAAGTCGTGGTTTGTGTTATTGATTCCTTTTTTATTCTGTATGAATGTGCACCTTATCCTGTGCTTTTGCTATATGATGAGACCCAGTTTCTTTTCCCTGTAGTGCCTAAAGGCTCTGATCTCCATATCTCAGGTTGAAGCAAACTTATGACTTATAAATTATTGTTGAACTATTCCATTGGTGCTTTAGCTATAAAGATTTACCTATAGGCAACCTATAGGCTCATCCTTTCTTAGATGGCCAATATATATATTTTTTTTATCTTGAACAATACATTATGGTCTTTGGAGCCATATTGTTATGTTAACCTGTCTTCACACTTCATTTTTCAATATTCTCTTAGATATCACTAGGAAGTACACACTCCTTTTGTTTTCACTAATTTAATAGTTTAAAAAGAAAAATTAGACGTTTCCTTGCTGAGGGAAAAATATAATCTTAGCTTTTCCATAGTCCTGGTTTGTTCTCTTAGGGGTCGTTTGGTAGAGTGCATTAGAAAAAATAATGCATACATTAGCTTTGTGTATTACTAGTACCTTGTTTGGTACACTTTTTCAACCTATGTATAACTAATGAAGCATTAGTTCTATTTGGAATTAAGGTATGTATGACTAATACATGGAAATCCATGGTATTAGTAATGTTGTGGGTTTTAATGCACATATATTAGCATGATGAAAGACAGTTGCCCCTCAAAACCGTTGTCACATCCTTTCCATCATATTTTATGGAGGGTATTTTTTTTAAACAAATATTTCTTTCTATAGAAATAATGCAATACATGCTATTTTTAAAACACCAAATCAAACACTGCATAAGAAATAATTTCAGCATAACTAATGCAAGCATTACTAATACACCATATTTAACACTATTCTTATCCATTTGTATCAAGCAGCCTCTTAATGAGTTCCTGTTAAGTACTTGATTACTTGCACCGAAGGATGGTGAACATTAGCAACAATAATTCAAGCATGAAGTCTTGGGGTTTATTGTTGGTAGTTTATATTCACCCTCGCTAATTTAACTATAACTACTTTGAAGGTTGTGGATTCGTCAAATATTCTAATAGAGATATGGCAATGGCTGCTATAAACTCTCTGAGTGGAAATTATACAATGAGGGTAAGGCTGTGATATCTTAATAGTTGTCTTGTTTGATACCATTATTAAACCCTTTTATCAATTTGTAATTACCTTTACAATTCCAGGGGTGCGATCAACCTTTAACTGTTCGGTTTGCTGACCCTAAGAGACCTAAACCTGGAGAACAACCTAGGTATTTCATGAGATACCAATGTTCTTTATTTTAATAAAAGCAAAGATGTTCTGAGTAGGCTTTGCTTTGACCAGTGCATTTTTTGTTCTGCTAATTAGTTATAGTTTGCTTTATCACTCTTTTTCACTCCTTTCAGAGGTGGTGGACCAGCTTTTGGTGGACCTGGTGTTGGACCTCGCTTCCCAACACCTGGGATTAGGTATTAGTTAAGTTTTGCATTTGCAACTGAGGTTTTCCTCAATATTTATAACTCAGACTCTTTGTTTTCTCTGGTATGTAGACCACCGCCTAATATTGGCGAGACTTTGCAAGGACAAGTTGGTCCTAATGCTTGGCGTCCTATGAGTCCTGAAGGTTTCAGGCCAATTTCCAACCAAGGGATGCATGGTTTTGGAAATCAATTTCCTCCTAGATCCACTGATACCACAGTGCCTTCTGCTTTGGTAAGGAAAACATGTTGAATCCTCTGTTGCCGTTTATGAGGGGAAAGTTGCAATATTTATTTAAATTTTGCCATCATGCACTGTGTTGATGTAATTGTGTGCTTGTCCTTTTGGTTCAAAAGCTTTCATATGAAATGAATTCTAAAGCTATATAATATATAGCTCAGGGGTTACTTGGTAATGTACTTCCTCCAAGTATGTTGGTGGTCAATTGTTGCATATGTTGGTGGTCAATTGTTGCATGCGTTGGTGGTCAGTTGTTGCAGAGGGAAGCAAGTCAGATCTTTGACATATATTTGTACCTGCGAAAATGTCTAGCTAGGTTGGAATTAGAGAGACACATCAGGGATGGACTACTGCAAATTGCCTACACCATCTGTTACCTACCCTTTCCTGGGAAACTAGATTGAGTGTCCTTATTACGAATACATGCTATGGTCATTTTTTAATGACGGTTATGTCCGGGCCAACTTTCACTCACCTCGATTATTTCACCAGGTAGCTGCTACCTCCCACCAATACAGATGGGAAGAAATCACCTAGTGTTTTTTTACCTCCGTTGAGATTTGAATTTGAGACCTCATGGTCTATGTTGCTCAGACCCTCTAAAAATGATGCTGCACCCATGTGCTACATGCTTTAGTCATATAACTAGAACCAATTCTTAGACCTGTAATATATTCGTGGATTTATCTGCAGAACATGTTTTCTTATTGCATTCTGGGTCAAATTTCTTTGGGTGATTTCTGCTTTTGTTAATGAGGGAATTTTATTTATTACCTGTCCTGTAGCATTCAAACACTTAACTACTCATATACTTTTTTAAAACACATGTTACTCTTAAATTCAAAGATTTTTCTTTATAATTTATATCTGATACTATGTCTTTTTAGAAGCTAACATACTAATTAATAGAACAGAGGCATAAAATGATCATGTCTCTGTGATTGTGTTCTTATCTCCTCTCACCAGGTTTTAGGGTTCCCTGTTTAAATTTTTGCTTGATTCCTCTAGGATTGTGTGTTTTTAGAGCCTAATTTAGAGTGTTTTTCTCTACACAATTTGTGTTTTGATGATCTAATCTGAATGATATTTCTGAATTTCTAATAGCAAACTGCGAGCTGAAGTGGCATCAACTTTATTACTAGGCATAATTCAAGTAGAAGAGCATGTATATGGTTGTGACCTTTGGCTGTATCACAATACTTAATTGGACTACTTTATGAGTGATTACTGACTACAACTTATTTAAATGCAATTTCCAGAAGAAATCGACCTCGACTAATTCTCGATTGAGTAATTGTTGATTGTATATCCTGAAGATTGTTTATCTATATGTATATAAAGTACACTTTGTACATGTATAGAAATGGTGTGTTGTTCTAATGCTGCCTGCACAAACTTTTAGGGTGGCTCCTTCAGGAGTGTTAATGGCACTGGAAATGGGATGCTTACAGGACTTGCAGCTTCTTCTGCTCCTACACCGCAACTGGTATGTGTTTATAGAAACTTGCTTAATGTTATTTCAATCTTAAGAGTGGTTTGTGTTAGTTGTTTTTGTGCTAAGTTGTGTCTTTTGTTGGCCAGTCTGCTCAACAATTCCCCACTGTTGGCCCACAAATTTCTTCACTACAAAAGCCACTTCAGTCACCACAGCATATACCATCTTCCGTGCAGTTTCAGCCTCCAGCGTCAATACCTATGTCACAGGGACCAACATCTCATGCTTTGTTTGGGCAGACAAATCAAGTACAAATGTCCCACTCTGCTGCTCAAAGTCCTTTCCGTCAGGGAGCGCCATCGCAGCAGTCGCTTGGTTTGACTGGGCAATCAACTGTTTCTCAGCCCCAGGTGCAGCGCAATATGACACCTGTCATTGGACATACACCCTTAAGTAACAACATGCAAATACATGCTGCATCTGCAAATGCAAACCAGCAGCCTTTCCAGCAGCAGTCGGTCCAACATCTTCAACGGCCACCTTCGCAACTAGCACAGATGTTGTCTCAACAGACCCAAACTCTGCAGGCGAGTTTTCAATCATCGCAGCAAACCTTTACTCAGCTTCAGCAACAATTGCAGCTCATGCAACCATCTAGCCAAAACTCAGCAGTCCAGCAGGGCACACAAGATGCTAAACAACAGGTACACTTGAGAATATTTTCACAATAGAATTTCTTGTAACATAGGTTTTTGAGATTCTCAAATTTTTCCTTTTTGAAAATAATTTTCCATGGTATTGGAATGATATATGGTCTTTACTGGCCATTTTCTCTTTAAATCTGTGTTCTATGGTTCAAAATATGTTCTGTTTCAGCCAGTTTTAGTTGGGGCTCAGTTTGTGTTTTCCTTGCCATAACTATAAATATTTCAATAATATTCGAGTATTAAGAGTAAATGTTACTGTGCACATTGAGGTTAGCTGTTGACAATGTATACTGTCCTGCAGTCTCCATGGCCTGGGCTTGTTCAACAAGCGGCACCTAGTGCCACTGCTGTCCAACCAAAAGCAGATGCACTTCCTGCTACATCTGGAATGAACCAGACTACAAGTCTGGTGAAATGTAATTGGACAGAGCACACATCTCCTGATGGATTCAAGTACTATTACAGCAGTACTACTGGAGAAAGCAGGGTAAACATCTACTATATAGTGCCTGCTGGTTGAGTTATATACTTTTAGGCCACCTACTAAGTATTAATCGTTGCTTTTGAAATTTAGTGGGAAAAACCGGAGGAGCTGATATCATATGAACAACAACAGCAAAAACTGTCGATCCAACAGTCTCATAATCAGGCTCAACCACAGGGGTTTCCTTCCCAACAAGTTCCTGAAATGCAAGCACAGCCTCGAAGTCAGCTTCCAACATATGTCCCAACCCAGGTCCGCCCTCCTCAACTATCGCAACAAGCTTCTCAAGCTACTCTGGTTAGTATTTACTATTTAACCATTTTTCATTATAGGACTTGGATTTCAGTGGAATTCTTATTATATGTTTTTGATTTTCCAGTACCCAGTTGGAATGACAGGTCAACAACCGATTCAGGTACCATTATGCTTCTCATTGTTCTGATCTTATAAGTTTTAAATCTTTATAGATCATTCACTCTTGACTCAACTGTAGAAAATATGGCTCTCTTCACAGTAAAATATATGTCAGGATGGTGATGTAGAATTTATATCTTGTGATGTACAGTATCAACTGCTAAGTCATGTCTTTTTTAATAAAATAAAGGTTACGAGTATTATAGAAATCCAGAATGAAGGCAGTGCTAGTTGCCATATTTACAGAACAAAGTGACATCAAAATCAGTGTATCCTTGGTGCTACTTACGAGGATTTTACGAAGATTCTTAAACTTCTAAAATAGACTCAGAATATTCTATGATGCCTTCTTTACACATCATGAAAAAGTAAGACAGAGTTCAACTTGATTTTCTGAATGGAACTTGAGTATATCTTCAAAACATCTTGCATTTCTTTCCTTCCTAATAGTCCACCAAATGCAAGCAGGCATTATTTTCCATTTGTTCTTCTGCCTGGTACCCCTGCCCAAGCTTCTCCAACATGCCAGTAATTCACTAGTCAGTCTAGGAATTGTTCATCTGATAACTTTCATGTTTAAGAAAAGCTGCCAAAGCTGGTTAGTGATTGCTCGGTGAATAAACAGATCTGTTACTTTTGACTCTTCTAGAGGTGACATTTTGAGCATAACTGAATTCCCCTTCCCTTCTCGTTAATTTTTCTCCAGTCAGGCATCCTTCTTTAGCGATCAGCCAAACAAAAAGAGCTACATAGTATGTAATTTTGACGTTCCATATATGTTTTCAAGGCCACAATGTTGCTTGTTGACCAGTATGGATAAAATCATCAAAAGATGATTAATTTGCCCTCTTGTTCCTCAAACCCTTTGGATGCTCCAGAGAAGAAATAAACTCATCAACTCTGTGTATCTCTCAATCCTGTTGCGGTCTTCTGAAGTTCAAGTTCCAATTCTGATGGGCCCCTATTTGATTTACTGTTGCATCCTGTTGTTAGCTTAAACTGAAGATATCAGGGAACAGGATCTTTAAAGACCCCTGTCCAAGCCAGTTATCTATCCAAAATGATCTTCCATTCCCACATTGATGTTTGTATTTGCTTTGAAAGAGGACCATAAGTGCTAGACTAATACTGCCAAAATTATTTATATTTATGAGAACAGTAGAAGTTTGCCAGATGATCTTTGAAATTCCATAATCTGGGAAGATTGCCACACCGCTCCGAGGCCAAACACATTGAATGACAAAACCACAACATGACTCTTCCTGATTAAATTCCTTCTGCGCTCCAACCATTTGTACCATGTTCCTGATTTTGATAACTCGTACCCCCTCTGTCCCTAGTTAGTTGTCCACTTTTCCTTTTTTAGTTGTCCCTAATTACTTGTCCATTTTGACAAATCAAGAAAGGATAGCAATATTTTACCTATTATACTCTCAATTAATTATTTTGAAAAAAGTGGAACTTCTTGAAAATTTTAAGTTTTTAATTCATCCACTTCATAATTAATAGGGGTAAAATGGTAAACTCACTATGTCAATTGTCAATTATTGTTTTCTTAATATGTGTGTCAATTCAAAAGTGGACAATAATTAGGGACAGAGGGAGTAATAATTTTGAATGACTTGTCACCAGCCAATAAATAAATTCTGTTATCCACCTGAATCTTTAAATTTAGTTTTTAAACAAGTTTATGAACAGTATTAATTCTAAAAAAAAATATAGTTTTTAAACAATCACTAACGGGTGATTGAAGAAAAACTAGTTTCCTCCAAAGGATCATGACGTCCAAGTGCCCGGAAAAGAAGTCATTTATAAACGAAAATAGTTTAGTTCCTATCCTCGATAGATGTGCCTGAGAGCATTTTTCTTCTGCTTCAGCTGCTAAGTCATATATTGCCATCTTGTCTCTTCAATTTGACTCCTTGTGAAGTATCTAAAAAATATAGAAATATCTTCAACTTAGTGTTTGGTAATGAAATCATCTGTCTGCTTGTATTCTGCTGATACCTGCCTTCTGCATTACCCTTTGTGCTGAAGATGAGAGATTCTCCCTGGCATGGCATCTACAGTCTCTTGCCACAGTACTTGACAAAATACCTGTGTCCATATTTCTCCCCCTCAGCACAACCAATTACTGAGAAGGGAAAAGATGAAAATTGTCTGTTCTATTGGTATGTGTTTTCTCCGGGTCCAAGTGCTCCTTGTCTCTATTTGGTTTTGTTTTTTCTTTAGTCTAATAAGAGTCAACTTAGTATGGCTTTAAGTTGAATTAGCAAAATAGTGGCTGGCATCACCAATGTCTGTTTCCTCAACCCCTAATCTGCTTTCTCACGGGGCTTTCTTCTTTTGTGTGAAGGCAGTTTGGTGCAACCTTCACTCTATTAGTGGTCAAAGAAACCTGTAAGCTTCAATTGAGCCAGAAGGGCCATTTGTTGTATCTCGCTTTACGTTCTCTGCCATCCAACTTTCTGCTAGATTTTAAACTTTTTTTGTCCTTTTATTCGCCAAAAAAATCTTTAATGATATAGATTTTCATATGGTGTTGGTTTTATCGCCAACATATATGGTACAACTATGTTGCGTGAGTAATGCATTATCTGTAGTAACAGTAAGGAATGAGTTGATTGATCAAAGGATCCTCAATTATTTTGTAATGTGCTGATTACGGTGTAGTTCTCTAATGAATAAATTGAGGACTATCAGTACGTACAATGGGTGATGAACTTCTTGTGGTGCATTTGACTGCCATATCACCTCATCTTCTTACTCTTCACAGGGGATTCAAGCTGCTCAGGAATGGATGTGGAAAAACAAGCCTGCAGGTTTCTTCTTTTCTTTGAATTGCAGAATTTATTAAGTTGGTCCAGAAATAGCTCAAGTATCACCGATAATCTTGCAACCCTTTCGTTTTGGTGGGTTGGTGGTCGAGCATATAAAGGGAAACTTGCGTAAATATACTATATTAAGAAAATATTTACCATTTATAGTGATACCATTTTTTTCCATTTAATCACTTTTAATACATTTATAATACATTTTTAATACATATTACGGGGAACAATTTATAAAACACATAATACAAGTTTTATTGATGAATAATATATTTGTCACACATTTTATCACATTTTAATATAATGTGTAAATTTCTCACCGAACAAGCATAATATATTTTAAAACAATTATAATACATATATATTGCATACATAATTCACTTTTAATACATATTGCGGATTTATCATAGTATTGCTATGTATTGCTTTAAATGGTAATAAATAAAAAGATTGCTAAAATCAGTAATTGTTTATTAAAAGATACCCATCCGAGTAATTTTTCCTATAAACATTCTAGAAGTTGGGCTTAGGCATCATCTGTGAGTTGGAGATTTAAAGTTACAGTTTACTTGAAAGGGGCTTTACATAATGGATGTGGCTATGCAATGGCTAGGCCTATGCATCTTTTGTTGAGCGGCATGCTTGTACCCGTCTTTATTCTACAATTGAGAATATTATTACTAACGGCTTTATTATTATGAATATTTATGTTCACAGGAGCTTGAGTTTTTGCGGCTAAAATGATGCATTTAGCTGGAAGCAGATGCACAATTTTGTATTGTGCAGCCGGATTTCAAAGGAGATGTAGCATTACTCTGTGAATATCTTTTGGTAGAGGAATTTACAGTACTGTTGAGTACACTGCCCTAAGGAGTCAATGCTACAATGCCATTCTACGCTGTAGCTCTGAATGTTTATAGATTGCCATTGTGTGCGTCCTTAAGGTTTCCAACATTTCCTTGATACTCCCTACTGTATCGTATTATATATTTATATATCAGAGCCCACAGTTGGGTTCAAAGATGTCTGTAGTCTAGAAATAATTCCCTCCCCAGCAATCCTTGGCAAAAGAAAATTAATTATTCAATCATAGTTTGTTGTGTATGACATGGTTGCGTTGCCTTGTATTATTATATTATACACTTGGGGCACCATTCATTAGCTTTTTCTATGTGCTTTGCGTCCTATGATCTTTGGTATATTTACATGTATAACGAGCTGTAGGTCTCTTTTAGGTCTCGTTTTCTGTTCTGCTTGACGCCTATGTTTCTGTGAGTTCATTTTCATTCTCTACGGTTTTGCTACTTTGAGGACTTCATATGATCCCTGTTTGTTTCGTTTTATATAATTAGGCAACTCCAGTCTCTATATCGTATCTATTATTACTTCTTGTCCTGAATATAATATCGTTCTGAAAATGAGCGCAAAAACTTTATTAGACATAGTGTGGGCGGGAAGATTTTTTCTGGATTTGGGGATACTGAAGTAGAAAATCCCCACTATTAATGGCCTGTTTGGATGAGCTTATAAGAAGTAGGGAAAAATGATAAATATATCCCTAACTATCGAAAATGGCATATGTATACCTTTTATTATACTATTGATATACTAGAGTCCTTGCCATCGAAAAAGTGGAGCACTTGAAACCTTAACACTAACGGATGGATAGTCTTGTGCATCTATCCGATATTTTACTTAAATTTACCCAAAATTGAAGACCCACCTGGATTAATAAAAACTAGACCAAATGTTATAACCCACCCAGTCACCAACACTGTAATAATATGCCCAAACAAATACACCCCAAAATTTTGCGTTCTTTTTCAATTCATCTTCATTTTCGGTCCTTCTCTAAATTTTACCAAAACAAGAATACAACAGCAATGTGCGTTCAATGAAAAATAAGAGACTCATTTCAATTCTTTGTTCAAATTGATTTTTTTTGTTGTTGTTGAAAGGGGTCAAAAGCTACTATCATTGACGGACAGAACTTCAAGCTTAAAAGTGAGTCTGCAATTGAATCGAAAATTTCAAACTCGAATTGATTTATTGGTAAAAGGTATTGAAAATACTCTCACCATTGATAAATAAGCTTCAAGCTTTAAAGTGGGTCTACAGTTTTGTTGTTCTTGAAAGTGGTTGAAAATTCTACCACCATTGACGGATAAAACTCCAAGCTTCAAAATGGATTGCAATGAAATTGAAAATCCCCCGTCTTACCGCGGCTGCTGGCACGGAGATTTCAAGCTTAAATAGATTGTTGTTGAAAGGGTTTGAAATATTCTTCAAATAGATTTTGAAGCATATCACGGTGCACCATCGATTTTTTGTTGTTGGAAACCTTTTAATTTGGCTGACCCTTAAACTTGTACCTAAGTTTCATTTTGGCAATTCTAAGTGTGACAGAGTGTGTGTATCACACTTTCTCTAAAAGAGTGAAAGACAAAAAAAAGTATTTTTTTAAAAAAATAATAAAAGATTAACCCTTCAACTCTATTTTTTTAATGTACCATTTAAACTCAAAATACTAATTTTATGATTTCTTTATTTCTATATATGCTCTTCAACTACAATTTTGTATTTTAAAAATCATTGTTCATCCGTTAGTTATTGTAAAAAATTCAAATTGATGGATGGTCATTGATTTTTTTTTATTTTTAAAAGTAACAATTTCTTTTTGAGAGTTTCCCTTATTTTTGCGTGAAAAATAACCGACGAAAGTGCTTCGATTTTCTTTCTTAAGAATATCAATGACAGCCCAACAAAGTCTATCGAGTTTCAACATTTTTTTATAGTGTTATTAATCAGCAATAAACATGAGTTTTTTTTACTCGTATTTTGTTGAATGAAAAATTAGAAAGCTGGTATTTGAGTTAGTGCCCGTTTGGATTGACTTATTTTAGGTGCTTTTAAGCCAAAATAGCTTTAAGCAGTTTTGAAGTGTTTGAGTAAAGTTAAAAAGTGCTTATAAACACTTATTTTAAAGTCAAAATAACAAAAATAAGCCAAAAGCCATAAGTTATCCAAACAGGCCCTTAGTCCAAATAGATTAGATATGAATTTTTTTTGTGTGGTGTTATTTAATTTAATTATTATTTTAAAAAGAAAATCAGCCCCCTTTTGTCGATTATTTTTCACACAATAATGTATAGAAACTCTTAAAAAAAATAAAAAAAATTGATGTTCGTCCATTATTTTAAAAATAAATAAATATATGACGTTGATTTTTAAAATGAAAAAGTGGAAATGAAGAACATAAATAAAAATGAAGAAACTTTTTATGTTGTATTTTAATGACAAGTTTCTTCATTTTTATTTATGTTCTTCATTTCCACTTTTTCATTTTAAAAATCAACGTCATCTCTTTTTTTATTTTAAAAAAAATAATGGATGAACATCATTTTTTTCTTTGTTTTAGAGTTTTTGTACATTATTGTGCGAAAAATAATCGACAAAAGTGTGTTGATTTTCTTTTTAAAATAATTAATTAAATTAAATAACACCACATATTTTTTTTCCATATATAATCTATTTGGACTAACTCAAATACCAGCTTTCTAATTTTTCATTCAACTAAATACGAGTAAAAAAAACTCATGTTCATTGCTAATTAATAACACTATAAAAAAATGTTGAAACTTGATAGATTTTGTTGGGTTGTCATTGATTTTCTTAAGAAAGAAAATCAACACACTTTTGTCGGTTATTTTTCACGCAAAAATACAGGGAAACTCTCAAAAAAGAAATTGTTACTTTAAAAAAAAAATCAATGATCATCCGTCAATTTGAATTTTCTACAATAAATAATGGATGAATGACAATTTTTAAAATACAAAATTGCAGTTGAAGAGCATATATAAAAATAAAGAAATCATAAAATTAGTATTTTGTGTTTAAATGGTACATAAAAAAAAATAGAGTTGAAGGGTTAATCTTTTATTATTATTTTTTAATTTTTCCCCCCCGTATTTCACTCTCTTAGAAAAAGTGTGATGCACACACTCTGCCACATCACTTAGAAGTATCAAAATGAAACATAAAAATTGGAGTTAAAGGGTTAAAATGGAACAAGGTTGAGTTGGAGTGCCAAAATGAAATTTAGAGACAAGTTTAAGGGTCTGCATATGTGTTTTGCGTTTTAATTTTGTCCAAGATTAATAATATTATACAAATCAATTTGTGTTATTGGAAGGGGTTAATGCACTATTGTACGAAACTTTTGGGAAGATGAAACTGACTTCTTTCTTGAAGATGAAAGTATTTTTTTAAAAATTATTTTTATCAGCAAGTAATCAATTATATTACATAGAGAAAATAGCCAAATGCCCCCTTAATCTATTATCAGATTATCAATTACACATCTATACTTTACAAGAAATCTATTACCTCCCTGGACTATTTTAAAATATAATTATTTGCTCCCTAAACGCTGAGGTGACAAAGAAGGTGTAGTTCACTCTCGTTGAGAGAGTGAGAGGCAATAAATATAATTAAGTATTTATTTTATTTCATATTACTTTTCTGTTTTTTTTTTTGGAATTTTTATACTTTCTGTTATTCTTATTTATTTTTCCATTTTTACCTTCTTCCTCTTCTTTCTTTTCCTCTTCAACAGGGCAACATCAGCTCACCTCCACCACTAGGCAGGCATCATCCATTTATCACTATGCCAACTCTCATCTTCAAATCACATACTTGTCACTGTAGCTTCACTTTTCACCGATTTGAAAATTTTACGGTAACTCAAAATTAAAATCGAAAGTCAAAAGGACTGAACTTTAGTGTAAAAATGAAGAAGAATTCATTGGGTAACAAATCCATTAACTTAGAAGAATATATTAACAAAATCATTGGGTAACAAACTAATTAATGGAGAAAACCCATTTAATGAAATGGTTGCAATAATCCATCAATCTTCTTAGGTTAACATTGTTAAATCGAAATCAACACCAGTCTCTATGCTAGCCAACACTGGTATCCTCATTTCGGCTAACTAGTGTTGCTTACTAGTAATTTTTCAAAGCATTGTTTTAATTTCAATACTAGCAGTGGAAGCATAAGTGATTCCGACGATGGAGTTTCTCATTCTCCTAAAGCTTCAATAAAGAACATCAAGATTTTGTTGGTATCAGATCTCCTCTAGAGGTCTAAGAATATATAGTAGTCTATGGAATGTATCCTATCTAAAAAGACATTTTTTAGCTGAATAGCATTGTTGAAGACAGAAAAAGAGGAATGGAAAATGACAAAAGAAAAGCAGAAAAGGAAAATATAAAAGGAAAAAGCATAATAGAGATTTTTTAAAACTTTTTTATATGAAAAAATGTAATATTACGTGGCAGGGCGCGTGCTTATTACTACTTGATGCGAATCTGGGTGTTCAATTTTAAGGGGATATATATTTCATTTTGAAAATGTCTAGGGGGTAATAGGACCCTCGTGAAGTATAGGTGTGTAGTTGGTAATTTGGTTATAGGTTGAGGGGTGATTTGGCTATTTTCTCTATTAAATAACAAAAAAAAATGAATGACTATTTTATATTGATTGTGGATCTGGTGGGTTCAAAATATTATTAGTTTTTTTTTTTTTTAAGTTTTAAGTAAAATATTAGGTGGATGCACAAGATTTAGGACACGTGTCCGTCCGTTAGTGTGAAGGATATATACAAGTTGCTCCACTTTTTGGACGGGACTTTGGTGTCTCAATAGTATAACGAAGGGTATACATGTATCATTTTCGATAGTTCAAGGATATATTTGTCTTTTCCCCTAAAAAGTACTCCCTCCGTCCATATTAGTTGATCACTTTCTATTCTGCACGGTACTTAAGAAATCATAAATAAGAAGATGATTTTACTAATTCACTCCTTAAAAAATTTCTTGGAATTTTACAAATAAATGTGAGCACTTTCAGAAAGAATTAGTTGCAAGGATAATATAGAAAAAATTAAATTAATGCTTTCTTGATTTAGAGCCTGTTTGACATTGTTGTTAGGAGGCCAGAAACACTTATTTTGAGAAAAATACTTTTGTTGAAACATTAAGTATTTGACAAATCAGTAAAAATGCTTTTGAATGGAAGCATAAACAGTTTTTCTATTGTTGGGAATAAGCTTAAAATTTCTGCTTTTAAAAAAAAGCAGAAGCAGAAATAAATAAATAAATAAATAAATATATATATATATATATTCGTATGAATTATTAGCATATTTCATAAGTTTGGTTAAATTTTATTTTTTATTTTTATATAATAAATTTTCTAATTTATTTTACGTTTATATATTACTCCCTCTGTCCCAATTTATGTGATTTACTTTCCTTTTTAGTCAGTCCCAAAAAGAATGACACATTTCTATATCAAGTAACAATTTAGCTATAAAATGTCTATTTTACCCTTAATGAAATGATTTACAGCCACACAAATTTCTATCATTCATTTTGGACCACAAGTTTTAAAAGTCTTCCTTTCTTTCTTAAACTCCGTACCGAATCAAAGTACCTCACATAAAATGAGACGGAGGGAGTATTATTTTACGTATTATTTTGCAGAACTAGAAAAAAAGTAACAACAATATTTTTACGAGATTATAAAAAAGAAAAAAAAATAACAACTAAAGATTTTAGCCTCCCAAAAAAGTATAATGTTGATTAAAATTTAAACATGTACATTTTAATTTAATAAAAACAAAATTTTAATTAATTTTTTTTTATCATAGATATTTAAAATAGTTTCTCTTTATAAAATAATTTTAATATTAGAAGACATTAATAGTTGTCCTTTTCTGTAATTGACTCTAAAAAGCACTTTTCAAAAAAGATCAGTCACAAGCAATTTGCTTATGAAAAATTCTTTTCAAATGAAATAGTCAAACACAAATGACTTTTTTTTCATAAGCACTTTTCTGAATAGCCATTTTAAAAAAGCGCTTCTAATAATAAGTTGTTTTTAGCAACAATATCAAACATGTAATTAGTAAAGTAATCAACTAATATGAGACAACTATTTTTAGTATAATGATCAACTATATGGGACTTAGGAAATAATTTATAAGTCAAAAGTTGAAAGTCATAAGTAGATGGTACGTTGCTTTTGACTTTTAACTTATTTTAACTTTTTTGGCCTAAAAATAAATGCTTAAAAACATTTTATAACCTTTTCAAACACTTTTAAAACTAAAAAACTACTCAAAATAAATTAATCTAAACGGACACTAAATCACAAACCAACTAGTAAGTAGTTACAATGAACTTCCCACCGAGAAAAATGGAGTCCCTGAAATTCCTAATGGAAACCAATCAGAGTGTTGAACAGAGATTGAAAGTTTAGCTCCACTCCCACGTTACTATTGACTAAAGGTTGAAAAAGATGAATGGTTGAATATTTGGAATATCTCTAATTTTGAAATATTTTATTCATGACACATCTATATTAATTTTGATTATAATTATCTTCCTCAATTTGATAGCCTTGACCCCTTATAGGCACTTTTATTTTGTTGATAAAAAGGATATATTATAATATAGTTAAACGGTTGGTACATTGTTACTACTAATACTAGAGATTCTAGATAAATTGTTATAATGAGCTAACTTATTATATATCGACAATAATACTAGTTTAATGGATAGAGCTCCATCTTGGTCTGGTTGAGTTTCTTATAGACACTTATTATGCCATAAAGAACATGAATACACCCCTTTTAGATGTGTGAAATTTAAAAATCAGCTTCTAATAGAACAGTCAGCGTCCAAGGGACATTTTTAATTGTTAATTTACCTACTTTAAGCTTATGTTTCTTCTGTTATAAATTTATTGAACTAAGTGGATTGTCCATTGAGTTTATCCATAAACTTATACTTATAATCCATGTGTATTCTCTAGGTTCTATGAACCTTTTTGGATAAGAATGTATCTATTTATTATGATACTTAATATGGTGACTTTTGGAATGATTTCTCAACATATAAATAGGGTTGTTCATTCACCATTATAAAGGACATACAAATGAGACATGAAGACATTTGAATAAGATGATCTTTACATTCTACTCCCCATATCTTTTGTCTATATTTCTTATAGTATATTATTCATATTTTACAACACGTTATCAGCATGAGACTCTAGCCAATTGAGGTTGAGTTTTAGTTTTTCTTTAGCTCATGTTCTGGTTGATCTCGTTATGAGAAACAAGAAGAAAAAAAAAAGATAATTGTTGCAATCAAGGTATTATATGCGCATAAAATCAGGCATATACTACTACTAGCTGAATGTTCTCTGCTCCACAAAGTTCCTTAAATGGAAGAAGGTATAAAGTTTTGGTAGCATGAGTTTAAGTATTATTTTGATTATATTTTATGAATTTTATTTCAATATTTTGGAAGACTCAAAGGGTGATTCATGTTGTACTTTGGTCTATTATACCATTGGTTGAGGGTAAGACATTAGATTCAAGTCTCATCGCACCAAAAGGGTAAGACATCAGGTTAAAGTCTGGATGCATCGTTATGAAAAATATTTGAGGGTAAGACGGTAGACTCATGTTCTATCGCACCGACAGGATAAGACATCAATTTGAGTTTTGATGCACCTTAATGATAAGAATTATGGCTAGTCTCATAGAATTATGGCATAATACACCATATATGGGTAAAACATTGAGTTTGAGTCTCAATGCACCATAGTAATGCTATAATGATGACTAAGACTTTGATGAAAAGTCATGAAATCTGTCCCATTGAATTTGCTCCATTCCATAAAGAGGATGTGGTAGCAATACTAATAAGTTTGGAATCCGCCCAATTGCTCCATTCTATCATATGAATATTGTAGCAGTGAATACTAAGTCTGGACGATGACAAGTGATTCAATGTATGAATAAGGGCATGAAGAGATAAAATTATAATAGTCATCATTGTGGTAATTATAAAAGAAAGAATAATATGAGTTCTTCAAATAGACCTTCAATCTGTGAAAATAATTTTATCATCAAAATGGTATGAAAGGTCATTAGACCCGTGGTCGTTGTGCGACCTAATAATTTGATAAATTTATAAAAATCCTCCTTCAAAAGAAAGGAAGACAAAGTGGTGGTACACTTGACCTTTAAAAGTGATGTTGAGGTGGGTCATGCAAAGGCATGTCAATGTGCTTATAATGCAAATTTATGAAGCATATATAAATGATTAGTTCATTCCTTGAAGAGAATGTGACTTGTGATAAGCATCGTGAATGCTCAATCATTCTGAAAGAGAATGGATCATGATGTGATAAATCATTATGGGTTGGATATATGCCACCACTCACCTCTATGAGAGGTTTGAGAATAATGATATATGTCACAAATCACCTCTACGGAAGGTTTGAGAAAAATAAATATCAGTTGGCATGACAAGTGGGCCATTTCGATTCAAACGTGATGCAAAAGTAACTGAGAATTCATGTGGCTTTATGATGAAGAAATAAAAGATTCTTCAAGAATTCTCTTATGTTGCTTGTTCTAATAATAAAATAATTATTGTATCATTATACCAGTTAAGGTTGTGATTGTATTCCCTGAAGTTTTTAGAACATATAAAAAGGTGAATATGAGCTCGTTCACTTGCCATGTGGACCGTTTGCAACTATATGATAGTTGCATTTATGGGATAGACACATGTGCTTTGTTGTCAACTTATAAAATTAGTTTTTGTATGGTTGTTTGATCGAATTGTTAAATTAAGAGCACAATTCCAAACTATGAAATTATGTTGATAATGCTGGTTGGTTTAGCAGAAATTGTATGCCTCCAATTATAGTTAAACCATTAGTTATGAGAATAAATCTCCCAAAAAGAAATTTGGTATGAAATGAATTTATTTAACATGTAGCAACACTTGTACGCATCAAGCCAACAAAGGTCCCCTATCAAATTGGTTCAAGGTTAGGAACCAAATAATTTCTATTTAAAATTTGAATATGCAATATCTGATTTCATTGCTCCAGCACGCACAAAGATGGATCCCCAAATGAGGTTGGGGTGAATGTTAGATTTTCTATCATTAGGGGAAGCGATGATTGACAACTGAAACTTATGAGATGAATGATTTAGATCCTCATTAAAAAAGTGAACTTGAAGTTCAAGAGATAATTCATTTGCATAATGTTGCAAATTAATTGCCAGATGAATTTGTTGACCTTATGTTATAATTCAGCTGTAAATGCTCCAATGAGATGTACTTGAAAGATAGAGTCTATGGTACGTCTGAAGCGTGATAGACCAATCGATTCCAAATGAAAAACTTCTTAAGGAAGGAGATGAGCAAATGATTAAGATGGTCATGATAATGAGACAAGTACTTTAAAAGTAGCACGATGACATAATACTTCATAAAACCTTGGCAAAGGTTCAAGTACTTGAAATGATGAAATATGAAGAGATCTCGATAAGTTATGTCATATTGAAATTGAGTCAAAAGACCGTCGATGGTGTCTTTGATATGAAGTAGCGCTCAATGCTACAAATGATGACGAGGATCTTGAATTCGAATCTGCCATATAATATGGACAGATAAATGATTGGCCAAATGAAATGCACAATTCAAGTATATTATGTTTTACTTTTAAAAGTGACGTTTTGGACTTATAGTCTATGGATCAAGATATAATGTCAATGGGGTACAAATAAATTATTGTGCAAAAGTATAACTGTAAGATATAAAGTACGATTTGTGCCTTGGGGCATAAATAATTTTTCGCAAAAGTCCTGACATTATTAAATAGAAATATACTCTCACGTGGTGGATGCAACGAAACTTGTTTCAGTGTGGCAATTGATGAAATTCTTGAATATGTGAATGATTGTCATGTCAAGCTAAACGATAAATGTTCTATGAAAATCCTTGAAGAATTTGAAAATTCTTAAAGCAATTCCATTGAGTACTCCAATGATTGTGAGATTGCTTAATATAAAGAAAGATCAATTTCGATCTCATGAAAATGATTTAAAAATATCATGTACTAGTGTAATTGGTGCACATACAAATTATTAATTATGCAGATGTCGGAAACTGTGTAATTTTTGTTTGAAAAGAGATATTCCAGCCACCATGTATGAAGATAATGATGTATATATAGCTCGATTAAAGTAAGGATACATCAAAAGAGATTGGACTAAGTACATTTCACCAAAGTTCTTCACACATAATTTTCAACAAATGGCGAGATAAAAGTTCAAAAGATCTGTTCTAGTGGAAATCTTACAGATTTATTCACTAAGACATTGCCAACATCAACATTTGAGAAGTTGAGATATATAATTGGAATGCGTTATCTTCGAGATATCAAGTAAAGCTTTCATCAGGGGGAGTGAAATACGAGCTATACTCTTTTTCTTAATTTGTCCCAATTGGATTTTTCTGGTAAGATTTTTAATGAGGCAACACTCAAAGCGTATTATGAGATGTGTGTACTCTTTTTCCTTCACTAGACTTTTTTCCATTGGGTTTTTCCTAGTAAGGTTTTAACGAGACACATTATCTATGGACATCCAAGGGGGAGTGTTATAAATTCATTGAACTAAGTGGATTGTCCATTAAATATATCCATAAACTTATACTTATCATCTATGTATATTCCCTAGGTTCTATGAACCTTTTAGGATAAGAATGTATCTATTTATTATGATACTTAATATGATGACTTTTGGAATGATTTCTCAACCTATAAATAGGTTTGTTCATTCACCATTGTAAATGACACACAAATGAGACATGAAGACATTTGAATAAGATGATCTTTACATTCTACTCCCCATATCTTTTGTTTATATTTCTTGTAGTATATTATTCATATTTTACAACATCTTCTTAATATATAATTTATATTTTATTCCAAGTATTTTCTCCTTTTTTTCTTTAGATGTTTGTACATTTCTTTTTCTCGGGCCTAACCTTTTAAAATAAGAATTTCCTAAAATTCTATTATTTTTGGCCAAATCAAAATTGCTTTAGTCAAAATAATGTAATTTCAATATGTCTCCCTTTTCAATTATATAAGATAATGAGCTTTTTACTATTCATTTATTCTTTAAAAGCAATGACAATATATTTTAATCGTGTATTTTTGTTGAAGTCAACTTTGTAAACAGTGAACAAAATACAAAGAAAGAGAATAAAAAAGAACAAAAAAATAGAAAAGTGTAATGAGATAAGAAAAAAAGGAAAGAAATAATATGAAATATACATGTCGAGTGTGGTTAGTCAATTTTAGCTTCAAAATAATCCCAAAATGGTGAAGGATGGGTAAATAGAATTCCGTTAGGCCCTAAAGCTTAGTGAACCGACATCGACAGAGACATGCAAAGAACTGACCTTGACATGACTTGCGGAAGCAATGTATATGACTGAATGACTAAGATAAGGCGTCTAGCTAAGTCTAAGGTGCTGAGGTGTTGGCAAAACAACCTTAAACGAAGGTGGGTAAAGGACATGTATCGACTTCAAAAGAAATATAAAATATTATATTTGTCTTCAACATATATGTGAAATATTTTAAGTGTTGGGAGAAGCTGAAAAATATTTCAAGTGTTAAAAAGAAGTTACAAATTATTCTATATGTTTGATGACATACGCACGAAACTGGACCAATTTTGTATTGATACTGACAATCAACCAACAGAATTGATGAATTTTTGTGAAGTTATCATCATACAAATCGATGTTCTAAGGCAGAAAAATGAAAATTTGCACTCAGAACTGGTGAGGTTGCATCCTGCTGTGTTGTGGTTACTTCTGAAAAGAGTCACGATGATCGTTCTACGGTAAAATTTCAGAATTTAAGTCTTTGACGGCGCTAGAAATGTCGGATGATTTTCTTTGAGATATGGAGTAATATTTCTCAATTGTCCGAATTTATAAAAATGTCACGACAGAAAGTATACCCTAGGCGTAACATGACGTATAGGACCTCGAGAGGCCCTACACAAGCCACTTAGCATACATCGTACAAGATAATAGAAATAAAGATCTCAAGAAAAAGTCTTATATCATAAAAGAGTTTGACCAAAAATGGAAGTCTAACATAAGCCTCAATAATCCATCTACTAATCAAAAGAAATGGTTGGGACATAACTCATACACCACGTACAAATGTCTAAAAACTGAAATGACGTAGAAGTTATAGAAGTGTCTCAGTCCTCGACATGAGGACTCACCAATCCTTGAGCAACAAAAGATCAACTAGCCACAAGTGTGAGAGGTAGGAGCGTCTGACCCTACATTAGTGAAACAATGTAGGCAACAAGTATGGAATGTACTAAGTATGATAACAATGCATACGAGTTAGGAAATAAAAAAATGACTTCACGTGACATGCAATGACCAAGCTAAATCATAAGATAAAGGGTTAGAAAATATAATTCATAATCATGGTCAATGCAAGCTAAACATCGTTAAATCACTTGTGAGATACTTTAGAAGTAACCTCAGTTTATTATTGTGGAGAGTTTACCATGTAACCGACATAGCCCATGTGAGCTATAACATAGAATCCGGTGTCTATCCCATACCAAAAAGAGATGTCCTTACTTGCCAAGGTAAGAACCATGAGTCTCAACTAAAGTGGATCCACTAGCTAATGTCTATCTAAAACAAACATCCTATGGTGACACATAGTTTATGAGACATGGGTAATTGCGCTAATTCACTCGGTCCTAAGTAAAATATCTCACAGAATAGTCTTTAATCATATTCTTTTCATCATCCATGGAAAGACACAATTAAGCAACCAATCCAAGCTAAAGTCATATTATCATCTATGGAAAGATACAATTAAGCAACAAATCCAAACTAGAGTTCATTTAGAATAGCTCCTTAATCTTGATTTAACTTAGGTGAGAAAACCTTTCAAACTTAAGAATCCTTTATGTGAGAAATTCTTTCACAATAACCTTGATACATTTACTTTCAAAGCATCCTCAAAATATTTACATCATCATAAAAACATGTGAATCTTCATAAATTCATAGTTCATAATTCATGATCTTCAACATGTGTTTTTAATCAAAATTCATGGATCATGCATGAGTTCATATGAATTCAACTAAAAATCATGTAATTACTTCAATTCATGCATATCTTGATAAACTCATCTTTCATGATTCAAAACCCACATTATATCATCATAGCTTGGAAAATGTGGGTTCTGCATGGGTTCATGGGGAATCATCTTTGAAACATGGAATTATCTCAATTCATGCATAATAGTTCATAAAATAATTGAATAAATCAACATTGAAAGGAATCCATGATATAGAAGAAAATCCTAACTTCAATTGGGATTTCTAGCTTCAAAATGGAGAAATTTTGGAACTCTATGGAGGAAAGAGCTCCAAAGATGAAGACTATCACACCTTGATGCCAAACGCTTGAAATCAATGGATGATTAGGAGACTTGATCTTGAAATCCTAGTTTTCTTCTTCAAACTTCTAGAGACAGAAATATTTGGGGACGATGATCTTGTTCTTCTTTTGGAAAATTGAAAGAATGAATTAAATTGGGTGGTTTTAAGGGTAAAAATCTCTATATAGGGCTTTGGGTAAAGGGTAAAATATATGGTATTTAATTAAAATAATTAGGAAGACCCAAAAGCCCCTGGGTTGAAAGATGATGCAACCACTTCACGGAGGCCTTCACGGCCCGTCAAGGGTACCACAGACCGTTATGACCGCCGTGGTCCTTGACCAGTGGCTAGGGGAAGAAACCCCCTTCTAAGTGGCCTCTGATGAGCCTTTCCACGGACCGTTAACCTCACCATGGGTTGTCTAGGCGCTCGTGGGAGGTACACTGCCTGGGCAAGTCTCTGGGCACTCACCACAAGCCCTCTAATGAATCATGTTGGGTTTTCTTTCCTAATCCTTTGTTAGTAAGCGTTTGGACAAGCAATATGAAATCATTAGATGAAATCAGTGTTTGGACATGTGATTTCATGTTGATTTCATCTCATGATTTCATATCATGAGATGAAAAACTTACCTCGAAAGAATTTTCACCCTAGCCTTGGGAAATCACCCCTCTAGGGATCTAGAGTGAATATTTTGGGTTTGAATTAAAATTCATCAAAACTGTCTTGAAACACTGTTCGCCACCACTACATGAGCGTCGTTATACCAATACCCGAGCCAACTAACAATCACAAATCATCATGCACAATCACAAACATAATGAACAATACCACTTAAAAGACATAAGTCACATAAACAAGTCCATTGTATGAGATTATCAACCTGATGTCATTTCATATGCTTCCCTATGTTTAACATGCATTGCACCAATGATACTATAAGGTAGTAGACATGCATATATACATAAACTAGAAAACATAAAACCATCACCTATGTATCAATAACATAAAATATTGGACCCCATTATGAGTACAGATTCATTTCCTTTGATTACCACAAGTCCCAGAAATGGCTATATCCCAACAATTTCATCACTCTCAACCTTAAAATTACCACCAAACAATCTCAACAAGAAAACTCAAGGTTAAAATTAAGAACTATAAAACCAACCCCAAATCATTATCTTTTCCTATCCTAACAACAATAAACAACCATTTTGAGCCGTCTTGACTCCGTGCCCAAAGGCCTTGGCATGAAACCTTATTCACACTTCGAGACTTGGCATATAACTTCTCTTCCCTCAAGCTCCGGAGCACAATCATCAAATGTCGATCATGGTCTTCCTCAGTCTTGGAATACACCAAGATGTCATCAATGAAGACTATAACAAAAGAGTCCAAATAAGGTCGAAACACCCCATTCATCAACTCCATGAACGTTGCAGGGATGTTAGTCACACCAAAAGACATCACAAGAAACTCATAGTGACCATAACGAGTCTTGAAAGCTGTCTTAGGGGGTACCCGATCCCCTAATCTTCAGCTAATGATATTCAGACCTCAAATCAATCTTAGAAAAATGAGATTCACACTGAAGCTGATCAAATAACTCATCTATACGAGAAAAAGGATACTTGTTCTTCATGGTAACTTTGTTCAACTGATGATAATCAATACACATCCTCATGAATCCATCCTTCTTCCTCACAAACAACGCAGGAGCACCCACAGAGAAATATTAGGTCAAATGAACCCCTTACTCAACAAATCCTGCAACTGATCTTTTAATTCCTTAAACTCAGTTGGAGCCACTCGATAAAGAGAAATAAATATGGACTTGGTACCCGGCTCTAGGTCAATGGAAAAGTCAATATCTCTATCTGGAGGAACACCTGAAAGATCAGTAGGGAACCCATCTAAAAACTCTCTAACCACAGACACATAATCCATGGAAGGTGGATCAATACTAGTATCCTGAATGAAAGCCAAAAAGGATAAACACCCTCTATCAACCTAACTTTGATCTTTAATGAATGAAATGACCTTGCTTGGGTAAGAACCATTAGCACCCATCCACTCAACTCTCGAGACACCTAGCATCGCTAAAGTCTCATTCTTAGAAAAATAATCCAGAATAGTATGATGCAAGGAGATCCAATTCATACCTAAAATAACATCAAAGTCTACCATCCCTAAAATGATCAAGTCTACCTAAGTACCATACCAAGCCAAAGAAATAAGACAAGATCGATGAACTCGATCCACCACTAAGATTCACCCACTAGTGTAGAAACTGAATAGGCATTGGCATACAATTAGACATCATATCAAACCCCGCAACAAAATCGGTAAACAAATATGAGAAAATAGACCCTAGATCAAAGAATACAAATATAGGTCGATGGCAAATTGGGACAATACCTGTGATCACATCATCAGAGCCTCAGGTCTCCCTAGAAAAGCATAACACTGACCCTCTCTACCACTTGTAGTCTGAGTAGAACCCCAACCTACGCCCTCTAGATTGTAGCACCCCTACCAGAAGTCATGCCACCTCTGTTGGACTACCTCTTCCTCGACCCCTGGTCGGAGGTGTTGAATCTTTAGCTAGAGTAGCTGAATGAGTATGCTGAGGTCCTGGGTGAGTATGTAGAGGACACTACCAAATCATATGACCTAGACCCCGATAACCATAGCAAGACCTCAGAATGGATAATTGCTACTGTGAACTAGATGATCTACCATGGCCACCTCGGCCAGAACCATAAGATCCTCAGGCTGACTGCCCACTCTCAGATGTTTGCAAAGATGCATGAACTAGCCCATGACGGTGAAATGAGACACTACCTCGGTGTAAACCCTTGCCTCCGAATGAGGAACCAGAAAACTGACTAGACAAATGAGCCCTCTTAGGCTCTCCAAATTCTTCTACAAGCATCAACTCCACCTCCTTTGCAGTGCTCACAATGGGCTGGAAGAAAGCCCCCTTTATAGCTGGTTGAAGCACATACGACTTGGTGGAGAAAGCAAACCCTCTCACAAACCTGTGAACTCTCTCTACTTCATCAGGAACAATAGTCATAGCATGTCTAGAAAGCTCACAAAAATAAGCCTAATACTCAGTCACAAAAAATGAGGACCCCTTTTGCATATAATTCCTCTTAGGATCAAGTTTGCAAAGCCGGTTTGCATTTTTGTTTTCTATTTCTTCTGTGTTTAATTTGAATGTATTTTTTTTGTTTATTCATCATTTAGCTGTTAGTTAATATTTGTTAGTAAAATTATACACATTGTATTTTCCAATCATCTAGACGAAGTCCTTACCTTTCTCTGCACGCTTAAAATAAAATAAAAACTAGCCAAAATTTGCGATAAAATAAGTAAATGTGTAGAAAATAGAAAGAAGATATAAAGTAGGAAGAAAAGTGATAAGTTTTTTCTCTTTTTTCCTTGTTTATAAATGAAAGAATAACATATAGAGAAATGTGTCGATTTGGATAGAATGTCTCAACCATGTAAGACTGCCCCAAACATGTAAGACCACCACAATCATGATCATCACAGTTAACATGTAAGACCACCATGAACATTTAACACATATTTTTATAGAAATTAATCGTTCTAACAAATCTAAGCAAAATAGCACGAGATGCATGTCCCCGAAAACTACTTTATAGATTTAACTTAACCATATGTAGCCACGTATAAATTTGGATTCACTTAATCCTCTCTTCTAAACCATCTCCACTTCTCCTTCTCATATAAGATAAAAAAAATCTAAAGAAAGAAACGTCTATCACAGAGCTTCAGTTACTTAATTGCCTCTTCTTCTCCACCACCATCAACAATATATATTCTCTCTTTTCTTGTTTGTCCAAATCTCAGTTTCATAATTTTGTGTTATCTAGGTTTCATTTTTTGTGTTGACTATCTTAACATGAGAAACTGTAAATCAAATGTAATATATAGACCACACATTACAAGTTTTCATATCATAAATTCAAGTTTCAACTTTCAATAAATACGTAATGAAAGTTGGAGAGAGAGAAAGAGAATAAGAGACAATATTCATGTTCTTTTTTATCCCTCAAATGAGACTATTTGGAGAGATATAGAAAGAGAATAGTCACCAGTTTAATACAGTTTGGCTATAAATACTAAATTATTGTAAATCAAAAAGGGAGAAGGCTGAAAATAAAACCCAAATCCCTTAGATCTCAAAAAATAAATTGAAGACCATTATTTAGAAAACCGGTTGAAGCATCTTAACATAACTTAACGGGAGAAAATGCATATTAGATGTGATATATAGACCATGCATTACAATTTGTCGTATTAGAAATACATGTTTTGACTTTCAGTAAATAGTTATTCAAAACAAATATGAGAAAACTGCAACATGGACGTTCTGAGAATGCTGGTATTTCATGGGCTCTCAATGTCTAAGGTTACTATTAAAACTGAATGTACCTTCTTCTCTTCCTCCTTACACTTGGAAATACAAGTGGAACAAGAAGTGTAGGCAACACAACATTTTCTCACGAACAAGCTTGCAACCTAAGTACTCATAGAAAGGCCGCAATGCTACAATATTAATTCTCAAATCATTGGCTATATCAGATGGATCACTACGAAAATCATCAACAAAGAGAGTAAGCACCAACACATGGTTGATAAGAGGAGTTGCTTTCTCTTCGGGCAGCCTTTTTGAATCTGAAATGGAAAACATTGAAGAGAACTTCTGGAACAAGATAAGTAATGAATGAAAACATATATGTCTCCGATGATACACCATCCATAAAATGTTTATCCTTGAACTTAACAAGATGAGTAATGAATGAAAATATTTATGTCTGTCAACATTTTCTTCTCATCTCCGTCCTACAACAAAGCAGGTGAGTTTGGCATGTATTATGGCATCTAGATCATGTGGTGGGAGTATTTTGAGTAATGTCTATGGTAACAACTACTTCAAGAGACTCTTTGTTTATTGCTCCAGCTATATTCCTATCAAATTCCTCTTGATTTCCAGTATCTTCTTGTTAACGTAGGGAATCAAGTTTCCTAGCCAGGAAAGCAAAGATCAGAACTATATAAAAAAGGCAATACTACTATTATGAAAGATTGATGACAAATTTATCTTCTCTTTATTCTACATGGTCATGTACTTATTGGAAGATATGGCTAACAATGATAACCAAATTTGCATTTCCCACAATTTAATAAAACCTATACACATAGATTAAGGAAACATATATATAACCTTTTAATTTAGAGTTCCCACTTTTATAGTAAGAAAAAAGGGTGTATTTTCTATGTTAAAAGCTCATTCATTGTCTATAAAATCAAAACAATCATAATAATATCAAATCAAATAATTGGATCAACACAATTAGAACCCATGAAGAATAGAATAGAAACCTAATCAAATTTGGAGAAACTAAACTTTGGAGAATTGAGAAACCTTGGGGCTCAATGAGTGATAATTACCCTCTCAGACTTCTCTTTAGAACCTAATGCCTCAAATCTCTGACCAACCACCTTACTGGAAAAAACTCTACATTCTCAACTAAACAAAAATGAAAGAACCACCATCCAACACTCGGATCTCATAATGTTGACCAAAATCAACCATTTCAATAAAATTCAATGAAAAGGCTAAAAACCATCAAAATCTCATCTGATCGCATCAGGGAAATCAATCACCATTCCCACAGCACATACTAAGCATGATAATACCGAGGGGAAGGGCAAAAGGGTCATTTCATAGAAAAGATAATTTCTCAAGCAATTACATGATTGTGGTTTATGGTTTTACAATGGTCTTTTTCAATATGATATGTGATTGTGCATGATTGTCTATGAAAGTTGGATTCACTCGAGGACCACGCATGGTACAAGATATCCCCATGGTTGGATTGAATATAATGCCTAGTATATACTAATGGTTAGCTCGGGTACCATGCCTTGTATGGGGATATCCACATATTGTTGGCGTGAGTACCACATCGGTACACTAAGAATGGCTCGATTACTGATGAGTGGTAGATTTTTACTCATTTAAGGTCTATTTAGCTTAATAATTAGTGTCCTCAAAGCCTAACTTTGTCCTTTTCTAATCAAATGTTGATGATTTGAAGCTATGAAGTAAATTGAAAAGGGCAAGGGTTGATGTTTGAAAGAATGACCAAAGATACAAGATGAAGTGCAAAGTGAACATTGTTGATCGCTTAACATGAAGGATGATCACCAACAGAGCACGAACTCGTCAAAATTGACAGTGCATAGCACTTGTGTCTACCAAAGAAGGTCGGTGAACTTTAGTAGAGAAGGCGATGCGCCGAGATAGAATAGCGATCCTATTGCATATCGCCCAAAGTGACAGTTTGCAAGGCAAAGATTTAATGCTAAAAAAATGGACAAAGGTTGTATTCAACGATTCACCGAATGTGAATTGATGATTCAAGCGAGTTCGCCAACTGTGGTTCAAACACCTGAAGTCTAGAGCATCACAAGGCAAGCTGAGGAACAATAGATGAGTCCCTGATCGAGATCAGTGAACCCGACAATTAAGGAAAGTCACCGAGTGAGTTATAAAGTGGATTTTTGGGCCAAATTTTGGGAAAGTATAAATAGCTCAAAGGGTACAATTAAGGAAAGTAGTTAGACTAGAGCTCTAAAAAGTCTTGGAAGGTTTAGAAAAGTGAGTAGAACATTTTACCTTTGAGAAGAACACTTTTTTTGTTCTTGGGGTTTTATAATTTGAAGCTTGAATTTGATATATTAAAGTTGAATCCCAAGCGGGTTTACTCCTAATTGCTTGATTTTAAGTTACCCATGGCTACTTTCATGAAAGGTATACTTTTTTTACTTTTTGTGATGAGTGGCTAAAACCCCAAGATCAAGGGGTACTCAAATGGGGTTGGGTGTTGATTTAATATAGTGGGTATTGTGCTATGCTCTATTTTGTTGTTGTTAATGCATGAATTTGGTCTAATTACCATGGGTCTAACTTATGGATTAGGGTTGCAAACTTAATTCCAACTTCCAATCTTCGGTTGATGCTCGAAATAGATTTATTGGAGTGCGTGTTCAATAATAACAATTTAGGTTTGATGTCTATGGCTTGCTTGAAAAATAAGTTATGGGTTGGATCTATTTGACCTATTCTTGAAAGAGAGAGTAGAGTAATGTATTGGGAAATGATATATAGATGAGTCCGAAAGGAGATTCTCTGCATAGATGCTTTGAGCCTATGTATGAATGTTCATCACTATAGAGAAACACAGTCATCCCTATGTAACATCGATTTCCAATCCCTGCACCCTAGATTGCTTATTAACTCTTGATTTCATCCCAATTTTAGTTTAATTTTGATAATTGATAGCCAAAACTTTATATTAAGTTGGTGGTACAATCCACCAAATTGTTCTAACTAGTAAAAATGAGATGATTTAAAGTTCAAATTTCTTTATAAATCATTCTCTATGATATACCATTCCATGTGGGACTCGACCCCAATTCTTCATTGGGATTTTTTAGTAACTATGATCACTCACTCTTTTAATTAGATTTGAAGGGTGATTTCAGCATTATCAAAAATGACGCCGTTGCCGGATAATGGTGGTTAAGAGTTTTAATTGAGAAATTATATTTTAATTTGGTTTACTTGTTGTAGATTTGTTGTTTGGTGTTGTTGTTGGTTGATTTGAAGGTTGACAAGATGAGTGACCATGGGAGTGACAATCACAATCACTATGGTCAAAATTAAAATATGGATGATCTCAATGACATGTCCATTAATGTCACTCAGACCACACCAGCAACCCGGATACCTCCTACAACCGGGAGTACGGTGTTTCACATCACCGAAATTATGATAAAATTGCTCTAAATGAAAGGAATTTTTAGATGTCCAGCTCATGAGGATCTCCATGAGCACCTTATGATTTTCAAGGAGGTGTGTACTTTTTGTTCAAGAATATCTCCCAAGAATCTATAAGGTTGAGGTTATTCTCATTCTCTATAACGGGAGAGGCTACAAGATGGTTGACAGAGTTGCCAAATGATTCTATTACTTCGTGGGATGAGCTAACTGAGGCATTCTTGGAAAAGTTCTTTTAGGAAGATTGTTAAACTTCATCACCAAATCCAAAATTTCAAATGTATTGGAGGTGAGCCTTTGCATGAAACGTGGGTGAGGTTCAAGAAGTTACTTTTGCAATGTCCAACGAATGGCATTTCGGGCAATTCGCTGCTGCAATACTTTTATTGCACCCTTAATTCAGTCAATAATGGTGTGGCTGATCACTTAGTCCATAGTGGATTGATGAGATAATTTTATGATCTAGTTGTTGCTAGTTGATATGACTAAGGTTAACCAAGCATTGCATGCTAGAGTGGACCAAATGCGTCTTCTACAAGTGGGTTTGAGCAAAGAACAAATCGAGAAGGATCATGAAAGAGATGAAACCATGGACCAAATGATGACCGAATCGATTTGTTGTCTAAGCATGTCATGTGAGGTGGAACAAGATCGGTAAATGTGAACCAACAGGGTAGTGCTCGGATTATGCCAAATTTAAGGCATTATATAATGAAGAGGTTTAATACTTGGGAAATCAAGGGAGGGGGGGGAGGGGTTCTCACAACAATTATCAACGACAAAGTGGGAACTAAGGTTGGAACAAAAATAGAGATAGTAGTTGGAAAGACTGGCGGGGTTGAAATTGGAGAGATATGGAGATGGATAAAGATAGGTATGTGCCTCCCTATGATCGTCCACACCAAAATGAACCAATTAGGCTAGAAGGAACCCGGATAGAAGTCATGCCTGTAAGGACCTACAAACAAGGTTGAAGGGTCTGATAAGGTGCTGAAGGATTTAAAAAAATGTCTTCTCCACTTTATCTTAGATGGTGACTTCACACTGAGTTTCTATCAAGTAGCTGGAAACCCAATTGGGTCAAATTTCAACTCATCTAAATCCAAGGCAAAAGGGAACTTTGCCTAGCGACACCATCCCAAACCCTAAAAATGATTGTTGAGTTTGAACAATATGTCATGTCACGATGTTAAATAAGGTGATTCTTGGGAGGCAACCCAAGTTTTTATTGTTATTTTTACTGCTTTAAAATAACATGTTTTCCAGTGCTGGTTGAGAAGAAGTTGGGAGATCAAAGAAGGAAGAAAAGGTGATGAAAAACACAACTGGCGATCCCCCGAAGGCATATTGCGGACTAATTCTTGTCCTCCTTCAGAGATTGAAAAGATGGAAAAATGTACTATCAAGATCGATGATCAGTACTTCAAAGGGTGATTCACCGAAGTGCACTAACCGAACTCCATCGGGTCCGCTGAATTGGACTTCAGGTTTAGTTCTTTTTAGCCATACACACCTTATTTTTGGGCCAATTTGACTATAACAACTCAGCCTTTCCTTTAATGTAGTAATCTACAATATAAGTACATAGTGAAGCTATTATTAATTGCTAATCAGAATGTGGTCCTTGTCAAACAGTAGTGAAATGTGTAATGGGCACTAAGCTCGTTAAATTCAAATAGATGAGGCTTATATGTGACAATTAGGCTTCCCTCCATATTGCCTCAAATCTAGAGGTGGAATCTGATATATTTCTCGTACCGAAAGAAGGAGATTCTAGTTACCAAGGTAGCATCCGTACATATATATTAATACTTAATAAAAATACACAAACTAAATATTCTGTTTTATTTAAAATTTACATGAATTAATTGGTTTATTGAATTATGAATATGGATAGTTCATAGTCTTAGGTAAATATAATAATTTTGAGAGGAATTAATTTAAAATTTTAATTTAATTTTTTTTTGGAAAAAATGAATAACACTTGAAACCACAAGTCACATAACTAGTTCATTGCATGAGATTATCAAAATGTTGTTCTACATATGTGTCACGCTCCGAGGCTACCGCTTTAACATAACACGGGACCTAGGATCACGAGTGACCCCAAGCTAACCTTGAACTGGCATATCATAAATATACTTAAAGATTTACTGAAATGACAAATACTGTGCGGAAGCTTTAAATCAATAGATAAACTAAAAAGTGGAATACCCAATACTGATCTGAATAACATACTGAATAAAAGTTTACAATACTAGATTATAACTCAAAATACTAGAAGTGATTCTAACTATGTCTGAAATAAGCCTCTAATTGACTAGAGATGTTGGGACATGCCCCTAACTAACTCTACCAAAACTGAAACTGAAATACTGAAAGTAAAAGAAAACATGTCTATCGTCCTCGAAGAATGAGGATTCACCACTGATACTGCTGAATACGGATCGGGGACCGATCTACACGCAAACTGAATGCTGAGGACCTGAACCTACATCACGAGAAGATGTAGCATAGACTATGCATCAGTACTTGAAAGGTACTGAGAATGCAGGATTGGATAACGCTGAACAATAAACATAACTGGACAAAACATACTGAGCAATAATATAAGATGACCATGATGAACGTACTTAACATATTGAATATGAAATAAAATGACTGCAATGATCAAGTACTAACATGCTGAACTGTATACTGACAATGTAATTGGTAACATGGTCAATGCACTAGAATCTGACTGTGGGAGATACTATTTACCGACATAAAACCATGTGAGCTAAATGTGGAGTCCGATGTATACGCCTCATCGAGAGGATCCAATATACCTTGCCAAAGGTATAGAGGCATGACTGCCGTGATCACTAAAATGATGCCCACATAGGGGACTTATAAACCTATGAGGGCACGTAGTTTTGGGACTTTAAGGGTGACTGACCCTAGTCTAACTCGGTATTAAGCCTACTCCCAACTAGAATGTGTACAATACAACATAATTGCAAATAAACTGGATAGCTCACAATTTTGACATGCTAACTGAAAATGCAACATTAAGTACTGATAATGAGACATTTGAAAATTGAGGCATGTATATCTGTTTATCTGTCCTAGCTAGTGGAATTCATAAACTAAAAGAACTATACAACTAGGGTTCTGAGTTTCATGCAAGAATCTACGCAAAAATGTTACTAAGACATGATAATCTGATTAAGAACGTTACAACAACTAAACCATAACAATTATACGAAGTTCTAGAAACCCTAGGTCTAGATAATATGAAGGGAATCAAGAATCTGACTGAATTCTAGGGACCTAATGGGTGAAAGGAACCCACTAGTGAAATCCCACATACCTGGTGACGAATTTCACGGAGAAATATTTTGATTTCAAGGCTGGAATTGAAGAAAAAACCTTGTTGCTGTTCTTGAGGATGCTAACGCCTGAATTCTCTCTTTTTGCTCTAGTTTTGGTGAAATTAGGTGAATGACTAATTAGGGTAAGTTCTGATTAAGTTACTAGGCTCAAACTGACCAAAACTACATAGTTTAGGGGTTAAACGACATAGTTTAGGTGTCCAACGCATAGGGGAAAAGACCAAAATGACCCCACTCACAATCTGACGGGGACCGACCACGAACGCAATGATTGACCATCACAAGGACCGCGGTCTGTCATATGGGTCATGGTTCTTGGGCCAGTGATGGCTGGTTCTTGCCCCTTCCTTCTACGGTCCACTTTACAGACCGTGTGAATGATCATGGACCGTGAAGGTTTCCGTGGTCCTTCACTTGGGCTAGGGGCATACTGGCTTGGCTTCACGGAAGCTACCATGGGCCATCATCAAAACCACGACCTGTGAAGGGCCCCGTGGTCTGATGAGCCTAATGGGTTCTGCCTGGCTTCCACGACCCTCCCAAAGTCTCGTGTGGTGGTCCACGGCCCGTGAAGGGTCCCATGGTTCACTATTTGTGGGCTGGTTGTGAAACCACAGATAGGTTGATGGACCGTGGTTCCATTCACGGTCCGTGAACCCCGCAATGGTTCACTCATTTTTTGGTGTTCTGGTATGACAAGTCCTGAGGTGTTACAATATCTCCCCTTTGATAACATTCGTCCTCGAATGAAGACTAAACTAGCTAAATATGGAGGGAAAGAGCTGCAAACCCTACCACTAAGTACTGGAAACTGAAATCTGACTGAATTAAGTTTCAAGAACATGCAAATACGCTAAAAATGCAAGTATAACTGAAAGAACATGATACAAAGACTGAATTAACGCATGAGTAACTAAAAGACTGAACAAGAACTATTACCTCAAGCTGGAATGAAATCGGAAGGAAAAAGATGAGGATACTTGGCCATTATGGCTGCTTCTGCTTCCCAAGTAGCTTCCTCTATAGACTGACTCCTCCACAACACCTTAACTGAAACGACTTCCCTGTTTCTCAACCTTCGAACCTGACGATCAAGAATTTCAACTGGTACCTCTTCATAAGTGAGACTATCCTTCACAGCCACACTTTCTAATGGTACTATGGATGCTGGATCACCTACACACTTCTTTAACAAGGAAATGTGAAAAACTGGATGGACTGCTGCTAGATCTGTTGGCAACTCTAAATCATAAGCCACTTTACCAACCCTTTTCAAGATCTTGTAAGAGCTTACATATCTAGGACTAAGCTTCCCTTTCTTGTCAAATCTCATCACCCCTTCATAGGTGGCACTTTCAGGAAAAACCAATCATCAATTTTTAACTCCAAGTCCCTTCTCCTTACGTCTGGATAGGACTTCTAGCGACTCTAGGCTGTCTTAAGTCTATCTCGGATGAACTAAACTTTTTCCATAGCATCATGAACCGAATCTGGCCCTATCAAGGCTGCTTCACCTACTTCACACCAACCAATTGGAGATCTACATCTATGCCCATACAATGCCTCATAAGGGGACATCTAAATGCTGGAATGGTTGCTATTATTGTAGGCGAACTCTATAAGAGGAAGGTGATCATCCCAACTGCCCTTGAAGTCGATCACATAAGCTCTTAACATGTCCTCTAAGGTCTGAATGGTACGCTCTACCTGACCATCCGTCTGTGGATGAAATGCTGTGCTGAGATTAACCTGAGTACCAAGACCTTTCTGATATGACTTCCAGAAATGAGAGGTAAATTGAGGACCTCTATCTGAGATGATAGACACATGAACCCCATGCAACCTGAATATCTCATTAATGTAAAGTTTGGTGTAGTCCTCCACCGAATTTGTAGTCTTAACAACCAAAAAATGAGCGGACTTAGTAACCCAGTCTATTGTCACCCAAATGGAGTCATGCTGCCTGCGAGTACAAGGTAAACCTGTAATGAAGTCCATGTTTATCAATTCCCACTCTTATGTAGGAATGTTAATCTCTTGAGTCATACCTCATGGTTTCTGATGTTCTACCTTCACCTGCTGATAATTAGGGCACTTAGCCACAAAATCTGCTATATTCCTTTTCTTGCCATTCCACCAAAAGACTTCCCGCATATTATGGTAGATCTTAGTGGCACCTGGATGAATAGAATACCTAGAGTTATGGTCTTTTGTAAGGATTTGCTGTCTCAACTCACCCACTTTAGGGACATATAAATGATCCAGATAGCGAAGCACACCATCTCCCCTTTGGGAGAAAATCTCAACTTTCTGCTGATGAACTACACCCTTCAGTTGAAACAATATAGGATCACTGTCTTGCTTTTCCTTAACCTCCACTACCAATGAAGATTCTGACCCATTCTGAACTATCACATAGTCACCTGATATGTTCATAAGGCAAACTCCTAAGCGAGCAAGCCAGTGAACATCTTTGGTTAGTTCCTTCCTCCTTCCTCAATATGCGCTACACTACTCATAGATAGTATGTTAAGAGAATCAACTACTACATTGGCCTTACCATGATGGTAAAACACATTCATATCATAGTCCTTGAGAAATTCAAGCCATCCCCTCTATCGAAGATTCAACTATTTCTGGGTAAACACATACTGGAGGCTCTTATGGTCTGTGAACACATCTACGTGAACACCATACAAGTAATGTCTCCAAATCTGTAGGGAAAATACTAGGGGTGCAAGCTCAAGGTCATGAGTCAGATAGTTCTTCTCATGCACCTTAAGCTATCTAGAAGCATAAGCTTTAACCTTACCTCGCTGCATCAACACATAAGCTAGGTCGATTCTGGATGCATCACAATAGATCACATAACCGTCTGAACCCTCTAGTAGATTCAAAATAGGAGCTGTAGTCAACCTAGTTTTCAGTTCTGAACAACTCTTCTCACACTCATCTGAACACTGAAAGTTAACCTTTTTCTGAATCAACTTAGTCAATGGAGAAGCTATGGATGAAAATCCTTCCACGAACCTTCTATAATATCCAACCAAACCCAAGAAACTTTTGATATCTGTAGGAGAGGTGGGTTTGGGCCATTGCTTTACCTGCCTTTATTTTCTGAGAATCCACTCGGATCCCTTTACTAGCACTATATGCCCAAGAAAGGCAACTGATTGCAACCAAAACTCATATTTGCTAAACTTAGCGAATAACTGGTGATCTTTAAGAGTTTGCATCTTAACCCTCAAATGAGTCGTATGTTCTTCCTCATTCCTAGAGTAAATGAGGATATCATCAAAAAATACAATAACGAACAAATCCAAATATTGCTTGAACACCCTGTTCATCAAATCCATGAAAGCTGCAGAGGCATTGGTTAGTCCAAATGACATAACTACAAATTCATAATGACCATACCGAGTTCTGAATGTTCTTTTCAGGATGTCACTATCTTTGACTCTAAGCTGATGATAGCCAGGTCTGAGGTCTACTTTTGAAAAATGACTAGCTCCCTGAAGTTGGTCGAACAAGTCATCAATCCTAGGGATAGGGTACTTATTCTTGATTGTGACTTTGTTCAATTGCCGATAGTTAATGCACATCCTGAGATAACCATATTTCTTTTTCACGAACAACATTGGTGCACCCCATGGGGAAATACTGGGTCTGATAAAGCTTTTATCTAGAAGGTCTTTCAACCTTTCTTTCATTTCCTTAAGCTCAGTTGAAGCTATTCTGTAAGGAGAATAGAAATAGGTTGGGTATCTGGAAGGAGATCAATTTTGTAGTCGATTTCCCTTTTGGGAGGAATTCCAAGAAGATCTCCTGGAAACACTTTTGGAAACTCATTAACTACTGGAACTCACTCAAGAGTTGGGGTTTCAGAGCTTGAATCCTTAACCCAAACTAGATGATAGAGATACCCCTTGGAAATCATCTTTCTAGCCTTAAGGTTGGAAGTAAACCGACCCATAGGCACTGAGCTACTACCCTTCCATTATAGGATTGGCTAATCTGGAAACTGGAAATGAACGATCCTAGTTTTACAATCAACTGAGGCATAACACGAATGTAACCAATCCATGCCTAGAATGATATCAAAGTCTACCATTTCTAACTCTACAAGATCTGTTGAGGTGAATTTCTGGGAGACTGTGACAGGGCAATTTATGTATACTCGTCTAGCTATAACTAGGTCACCAACTGGAGTACAGACTGAGAAGGGTTCTGAGAGAGTTTCTGAACTGACACCAAAGTTCACTTCTATATATGGAGTTACAAAGCAAAGAGTATCCCCTGGATCTAACAAAGCATAAACATCTAAATGGAAGACTCGCAACGTAGTAGTAACCACATCAGGAGAATCTTCCTGATCCTGGCAAGCCTGGAGAGCATACAACCTATTTTGGCGCTGACCGCCACCTATACCAGATGAAGTACTCTGCTAAGTTGGGTGACCTGTTGGTGTTGCTGAAACTATAGACTGAGCCCTACTATTGTTACCTCCTTGTCCCTGTTTAGAAGAAGAAAAATCTCTCAACCTATGACCAGACTGACCATACCCAAAACATCCTTCCTTTCCTGTAAGACACTCACCCGGATGGTTCTTACCATACTTTGGACAAGTTGGATAGATTCTGGTACCTGAAACACTCCCCTAAGACTTAGAACCTGATGCCCTACCTTTCTGATCCTGTCGAAACCTGGGGGATGGAACACTAGCTGATAAAGGTGCTGGAGCTGAAGACCTTTGCTGAAACTGCGAGTGATTTCCACTACCCGATTTCTGCTGAGAGTAATCATAGTTGCCTGTCCTAGCCTTTTTGTTGTCCTTAGCCTGTTTCCTAAGCTTATCTCCTTCAACCTGCTGAGCATGAGTCATGAGCCTATATATTTTCATTGCCTCTAACAACATAGCATTTCTGCACTCTATCTTCACCAAGTCAGACACTCCAAAAAGGAACTTACTCATTTGCTCCCTGGGATCGACATCCATATGTGGAGCATACCTAGAGATATGGGTGAACTTAAGTCCGTACTCTTGGACTGTCATAGAACCTTTCCTCAAATTCATGAACTTCTGAGCTTTTGCCGCTCTCAACTCTCTTGGAAAGAACCTGTCCAGAAAAGCTTCGGTAAAACACTCCCAAGTCACAGTAGCTGCATTCTCACCTCTGTTTTTCTTCCGTTAAATGAACCAAATGTCATCTACATCCTTGAGCTGGTATGACGCCAACTCTACCCTATCATTTCCAGTCACTTGCATCACTCCAAAGATCTTCTTGACCTCATCAATAAAGTTCTAGGGGTCTTTACCAACTTGTGACCCTTGAAACTCAGGTGGATTCATCCTAACAAAATCATGGACCCTAAATTCCACTGATCCACCACTAGCATTTGCAAGAACTGGAACCTGCTGATTGTTCTGGTTGGCTACACTCTGGGCCAAAAGGTGAATGGCATTCAAAAACTCAACATTCGAAACCTCATGGTTTGGGACTGGAGGAACTGCATCAACATTGCGGGCATAGGCATTCCTTGCGTAAGCTCTACGAGGAGGCATGATCTGAAAACGTATAACATTGAGTTAGAAAGTAGATCATACCCACACATGATAGGAATAACAAGAAAGTGAAGTTTTTCCTAAAACACTTTGTGGCCTCCCCCTCATAGGTGTGGCACGCTTCACACTTATGAAATGGACTCTACTTCATGCGGTTTTTTAGACATCCTAGGACTCTTAAACCTAGCGCGCTGATACCAAGTTTGTCATGCCTCGAGGCTACTCCTTGATGTAACACGGTACCTAGAATCACGGGTGATCCCAAGCTAGCCCTGAATTGACATATCATTAGCATACCTAAAGATTTACTGAAATGAAAAATAATGTGCGAAAGCTTTAAATCAAAAGATAAACTGAAATGGGGAATACCCAATAGTGATGTAAATAACATACTGAATAAGAGTTTACAATACTTGATTATAACTCAAAATACCAGAACTGATTCTAACTATGTCTGAAATAATCCTCTAACTGACTAGAGATGCTGGGACATGTCCGAGCTAACTCTAGCAAAATTGAAACTGAAAAACCGAAAGTAAAAGAAAACATATCTGTCGTCCTCAAAGATGGAGGACTCACCACTGATACTGTAGAATACGGATCAGGGACCGATCTACACACAATCTGAATGCTGACGATCTGATCCTACATCACGAGAAGATATAGCGCAGAGTATGCATCAGTACTTGAAAGGTACTGAGCATGCATGATAGGATAAAGCTGAACAATATACATAACTGAACTGAACATACTAAGCAATCATATAAGATGAACATGATAAATGTACTGAACATACTGAATATGAACTAAACTGAATGCAATGACTAAGTGCATAATATGATGAAACTGTATACTGAGAATGTAACTGGTAACCTGGTCAATGCACTCGAATCTCACCATGGGAGGTACTATTTACCGACATAAAACCATGTGTCACGACCCAAGGGTACACCCTGATGAGTCCGAGACTTGGACTCATTTAGGACTTTGTTTATATAGATTTAGTGTCCTCAAATGCCTGATTTGTGCCATAAACTAATGAAAAATCCTTGATTTTCAGGTAGATGGGTTGAGGAACAAATCTAAGATATTAATAGGTAAAAATGATGACTCAAGCTGAAAAAGAGAGAGAAAAACAAGCCTGATAATCACCAAGAGAACTCAGCAAGTCGCCAAGAGAACTCGGCTAATCGCCAAGTCACTCATGGATCACCTAAATTTACAGAACACTGATCATGAAAGAGGAAGAATTTAGGTGAACTGCATCCCATATCGGTGATTCGCCGACTGCATCAGTGATGGACGACAATGTCACCGAAAGGACTGATTGAGATCAAGGTGAATGCAGATTGGCGAGCTACAAAACTAAAGAGCGCATCACAGAATGGAATGGTGATCCCGATTTGGATCACCTAAAATTATAGTGTTTGAACGAGGGAAATATGAAGAAAGAAGGCAAGATGAAAGGACGATCGGCGAGTCGCCAAATGGTCAGCGAAGCCCGACTTTCCTCGCCGAATGGCCCCAAAAAGACACACATCACATTAGTATACATTGATTTTTGGAAGAGAGAGAAAGCATCCAAAAATTGTGAGGAACAAAAGAAAGAAAGCAAAAATACTGCTATTGTTGATTTTGAGTAATTTTAGCAAGAATTTTCAATTGGGTGTTGTAATAGAGAAGCTATTAGTCATCTTAAACTTTCAATTTTCAAATACCCATCCATGGAGTTTGTGGTAGGTAGTGAATTTCACTCATTTATTATGATTGGCTAAAACCCCAGTCTTGGGGGTTTGACAATATAACCAATTGTTGTGATTGATTTAATGGGTATTAGTAATTATTGATTTTTTGTGTTAATTTAAAATGGGTCTAAGTTATTACTGTGGTTTAACTCCTTTATTGTATGTTTATTGCAATATACCTCAGGGTTTTTAGCTTGCTTGAGAGAGAAGTGTAGAGATAAGGTAATAACTTGGCATCCCTATCTAGTGGGTCTTGACGATTTCACCTTGAGAAAGTGAAATCCAAGATCCATTCTTTGTATGTAGCTCGAGAGAGCAGATTTAATGAGATTATGGGCTGGTCTTCTTATGGAATGCATTGAGGTTTGAAAGAACTCCGTGGAAATAAGGTAATTGTTTGAGAGAAAAGTACCTTCTCCAAAGCCCATCCTACCCATGACGAATTAAAATTGTTGGTTAGTGATTTTCACCCATTGAGTTGAAATCCGCAGTTGGTTAGTCAATTCCCCAAGCATTGTCTCCTAATTTGATTATTTCTTGTTGATTGTTGAAGTGATTTTGTAGTCTAAAAGTTGCTTGCGTTGCATAGTGACTACGCCTTAAATCTTGGTTTATAGATTCTTAAAACTTTTATTCTTTCAGCTGCAAAGGTCACCGCCATAACTTCACTTTTGAATTCAAAATAGAACTACTCTATGTGGGATCGACTCTAACTCGTTTATTGGATTTTACTGCTTAACCACCGTCTACACCTTGTATCAGATGAGGTATGGTTGATAGGTTAATCAAAATGGTACCGCTACCAGGGAGTAGTGCTATTTATAGTTCCTTTGTCGAAGTTAAATTGTGAATTTGTTGGCTGTAGTAAATTGATTTAGGTTGTATTGTGCTTGTGTTGGTAGCATTGAGTAGAAGAGAAAATGAGTGGGGAAGAAATGAACGGGATCCAAGCGGGTCACCGAGATGGTATCTATGATATTAATAGTGTATAAAACCCAACCCAATCGGGTGGAATTGGTGCAATTTGCCTACCATCAACCGATGAGGATGCTATATTTGAGGTCACAAGCACAACTCTTTTTCTCCTCCAAATGAAGGGACTTTATGGAGGGTTGACTCATGAAGACCCACATGAGCATGTAAGGAATTTTATAGATGTTTGCCGCCTGTTTTCATTCAAGAATGTGTTACAATAGTCACTCCGAATTAGGTTATTTCCACTATCTCTGACGGGGGACGCTAGCAAGTGGTTGGATGAGTTACCAAAAAATTCTAACACATCGTGGGATGAGCTTACCACGAAATTCAATGCGAGGTTCTTTCCCCCATCGAGGATGATGAAACTCAGAGATAAGATTCAAGGTTTCAAGCGATTAGAGGGTGAACCCATCCATGAAACATGGCTGAGGTTTAAGAAACTCCTACTTCAATGCCCAACTCACGGACTACCAAGAAATTTGCTGCTCCAATACTTCTACCAGAGTCTTGATTTGGTAAATAAAGGAGTGGCTGATCTGTTGGTCCGAGGGGGAATAATGTTGCAATCGTTTGAGGTGTCTTTATTTCTTCTTGATGATATGACGAAAATAAATAGAGCTTGGTACATTCGAGAAGATCAAGTTTCACCTTTTTGCTTTAGAATGACTCACGATCAACTTTATAAGGAAAGAGAAAGAAATGAGAACATAAAGAAGATGATAGTTCAAATGGAAATACTACAAGCACATGTGTTAGAAAGTGTGAAAAATCTCCAAGGAGCAAGGGGAGTATTTAGAATTGAGGAGAGTTCTACATCAAGCTATTCAAGGCCAGGGGAGAATTTAGGTTGGAACTATAATAAATATAAGGAGAGTTTCCACCCACGTTATTTACAATGGAGTGGGAACCAAGGTTGGAGCTCTCACAAAGAAGAAGAGTAGAGAAGATACTATCAAGAATGGGCTGAGCAAAGTGCTACTTGGAGAAGAGAGGATGATTATGAAGAAGATCACACTCAATCGAGTGAGAGCCCAAAGTCAAAGGGGAGTTAAAGTAGTTCCCGAGTGGACGATCTAGTGTCACGTATCCTTGACAAAGTTGAGGGTTCGGATGATTTGCTAAAAGGGATGAAAGCTAATTTTTCATCTTTAAACAATAGAGTGAATTCTCACACTGATGCAATCAAGCTACTTGAAGGTTAGTTGAGTCTACTTTCAGCACAATTGAAACCAAAGATAATGGGGGACAACAACACTACATACATCACAAATTTGAAGAAGAATGGTGATAGAGACCTGGCTGTGGTTATACGTAGTGGGAAAGTGGAGGTAGGTGATTGGAAGGGAAATAATGAGGGACCAGCTCATGAAAAAGATAAAGGTATTGAGGAATAAGAGACACCCATCCAACAAATCCCTTCAATGCAAAAGGTGGTAAAACCTCTTCCCAAAATAACTCCTCCGTTTCCCAAGTGTCTTTAGAAAAAAAATTACGATGAGAAGTTCAAGAAATTTTCGTCATTTTTTAAGACATTATTGATTAATCTTATTCTAGTGGAAGCATTGTTGGAGATTCCGGGTTATGCCAAGTTTATGAAGGAGTTAGTAACAAAGAAAAAAAGCTTGGACTTTGAAACAATTGCAGTCTCTCATAGTTGTAGTGCAATTTTGACTAAAGAGATGATAAAAAAGAAGGAGGATCCCGGAGCCTTCACCATTCCTTAAATTATCGGTATGCTCCAATTCGCCAAGGCATTATGTGATTTGGGAGCAAGTATAAACCTAATGCCATATGCAATCTATAAGAAACTTGGATTGGGTGATCCGAAGTCCACAACAATGAGTCTTTTGATGGCAGATCGATCTATCAAGCACACCATGGTAATACTCTATGATATCTTGGTAAAGGTTGACCGATTCATCTTTCCAGCTGATTTTTTCATCCTTGATTGCGAGATTGATGTAGAAATTCCCATTATTTTGGGAAGGCCTTTCCTAGAAACCGGGAGAGCGTTAGTGGAAGTTGAAAATGGAGATTTAAAGTTCCAGGTGAATGAAGATGAAGTAACCTTTAATGTGTGTAAATCTATGAAGTGCCCCATCGATATTCATGTGGTTTCGACTATTGATGTGATTGATGAAGTCGTGGCTAGTGTTAGCCATTTAATGTGCATGAGTGAGCCACTTGAAGCAGTGCTTGCAAACTATGATTATTCGGAAGTCCAAGGTTATAATGAGGTAGTAGCAGTCCTTTCGGGTTTGGGAGAATATTCAAAGACTCCATTAAAGCTGGATATTGATCTAAAAAATTGGGAAAATCCTCCCGCAAAGCCATCAACGAAGGAACCACCAAAGTTTGAGTTGAAAGTGCTCCCTTCCCACCTTCGATATGCATTCTTGGGGCAAACAACACCTTACTCATAATTATTGCCGCCAACTTGCTTGAAAGGCAAGTGAAGTCGCTCTTTGAAGTATTGAAAAGATACATCAAAGCCATTGGATGGACGATTGCTAACATTGTGGGCATTCCACCCGAAATTTGCACTCACAAGATTCAGCTTGAGAGCGAATGTAAGCCGAGTGTTGAGCATCAAAGGAGATTGAACTCACCGATGCAAGAGGTGTTGAAAAATGAGATAATTAAGTGATTGGTGGTCCAATGTGTACTAAAAAAGGAAGGCATCACGGTAGTCCCAAATAAAAAGGGAGAGCTTGTTTCTATGAGACCGGTGACCGGATGGCGAGTATGCATGGATTACAAAAAATTGAACTCGTGGATCGAAAAAGATCACTTTCCCATTCCCTTTATGGATCAGATGCATGATCGACTTTAAGAAAGAGGATGGTATTTGATGAGTCCATGATTTGGACTCATTTAGGACTTTATTTGGATAGATTTAGTGTCCTCAAATGCTTATTTTATGCCAATAACTGATGTAAAATCCTTGATTTCAAGGTATTTGAATTGAGGAACAAAGCATCGACAATAATGAGAAAAAAGGAACAAGGTAGCTGAAAGAACAAAGAAAAGAAGGCCTGTTGATTGCCTAATCCATTAGGCGAGTTGCCAAATGACTATTATCTCGCCTAAAGTTCCAGTGTGCAAATCCCTGAAGGAGAAAATCAAGTCGGTGAGAGAAATGAGCAGTCAGCGTGTCACCGAACGGTTCTGCGATGCAGTATTGAATCGCCCAAAGTTACAGAACTTGAGGATGCTGAAGACCAAAGCAAAAAGGCGATGGAATTAACCAAAGGGCGGATATCCGAGCTGATCGGGGATCCCAACTTATTGCGCCGAATGGTCCTTCGCAACATATTTTTGGCGACTATAAATACTTTTTCAAACATTATGTTTAGTATCAATCAATCAATCTATCTTTTAATCAGTTTTCATAATATAGAATTTTGGAGTTTGAACTGAGAGTATTGAGACAATATTTTTCCTTAGCTTTAAAGAATTGAAGTTTTCCATTTTTGAGAAATCGAAAGTGGGTCTTTGAGATTCTTCAATTTGGACCTTTGTAAAGACGAAATTAATCTTACCCAGTTGATGGAAACACAATTTGGTAACGTTTGTTTTTATCTTTTTATGATGTCTAGCTAAAACCCCAATTCTTGGGGTGTGATTATGTGATTATGGGTTGATTTAGCTGATGGGTATTGCTAATTGTTCGTTTAAATGCTGTTTAGAAGTGATTTCATTCAGTAATTGTGGTTGAAATTAAAGGATTGTAGTTGCAAATGTAGTCCTACCCTCGTGTTTTTGGCTTGTTCGAGAGAGAGGTTTTAAAACCAAGATTATTGAATTGATGGTCTGTGGGTATTGGGTTGTCATGGGTT
>JAJOOS010011478.1:0-58030 GCA_029582725.1 Solanum chiquidenum | reverse complement strand
CATTCTTAGTGTTGAATTGATTTTCTTTTTGCATTAGTATTAATTTGATTTTGATTTAAGTTTTATTATAATTATCAACATCTATGAACTATAATCTTTATTGGACCATTCTGAATTCTAAGTTTTAAACTTGAAATAATATATTAAAAGTTAAAAACTATGAAATAGTATAAGAAATATTTTAAAATTATATCAAAGTAAATATTTTTATGTATAAAATAAAATTTTAAAATTACATATATAATGTCAAGTTAGTTTGGTCTCGGGTTGGTTTTTTTAGTTAAAACCAAACCAACCCAAATATAGTCGGGTTTTTTTTTCCAATACCAAACCAAGTCAAACCAAACCACTAGTCGAATTTTTTTTCTGATTTGACTCAGTTTGCGGTTTGGTTCGATTTTCGGTTCGATTTTGTACACCCTTAGTATCAAGCATCAATTTAGCTATTTTTCACTAAATCACTACTTCTTCCTCCTTGATGCCATCAGAGTATATATAAACTTTGATGGTATCAAGAAGTAATTGAACAATTTTTTCACTGAAGCACTACATGTCTCTCCTTTATACCATCGGAGTATATATATACTCTAATGGTATCAAGGAGTAACTGAGTAGTGTTTTCACTAAAGCACTGCTTTTTCTTATTTAATATCATCAGAGTATATATATACTTTGATGGTATTAAACATCAATTTACCTAGTTTTCACTGAATCACTGCCTCTTAATTCCTCCTTAGAGTATATATAAACTCTGATGGTATCAAATAGTAATTGAACAGTTTTTTCACTGAAGCATTGCATGTCCCTCCTTGATACCATCCGAGTATATCCGTGTAAAAGTACATATTTGATTTCAACATTACTTGTAGCAACATCCTATTGTAGCTATGATGTTATTGTTTCGATCAGATCTGTAAAATTAGAAATAGAATTGACTAAAACTACATCAACGTGATAACTATTGTAGTGGTTGTTTGAATCTCAAATTTCATTGTGTTGCACTAAAATTGTAACATTATCCATCTGAAATTTGCGTAGAAGGTAGCTTGAGGAAGAAGAAGAAGAAGAAGAAGAAGACGGTTTTGGGAAAGGAGGAGGCAAAATTCGCATGAGTAATTTTGCGTTGAATTATAAAAAGGGGTATTAAAATAATGGAATATCAATTTGTATACAGTTTCACGTTTTGGAGTATAAGTGTTGTTTTTCCTGTTTTTATAACAGTTTTCACATATGAAGAAAATGATATTGTCAGCAATATATATTGTAATATGTCTTCTAGAATGTAGCTAGGGTTCAATTGAACGAATTAGGTTCAATTTGATCGGATCACAATGTGTTAAGACAATAATCAGGTCAAGACCCAATTCAATTCAAATTTATTTGGATCAAAATGAATTAGGTAATGGATTGTATAGCTGGTCAAGAATCAACTCCATTTTTACTAAGATTAATTGTTTTACTTGATCTTTTAAAATATTTTAGTATCTAATAAAAAAAGTTTCTTTATTATGTCTATATAACATATCAAATTGAAATAAAACAAAATAAAATATTTTGACAAGATTTTCATGAGCCAATTTGGGTTACATTAATTTTAATGGGTTGAAATGGATTGGATTGAAATGGGTTGAACTAATGAATGGGCGGGTCAATAACTCACTCATCTTAAATTGATTAGATGGTTAGACGGGTTTGATTTGATTTTGTCACCCCTAAATGTAGCTCCTTAATTTATTCAATTACAGCTTGAACAAACAAGAAAAATATGATCCGGTCGAATTAAAGAAAAAACTTCACCTATGGACTTAATTTGATTATGTGTGGACATGATATGAAATTTCATAATTAAGCTTTTTGGAGAATTTGAGATTTCATCTCATGATTTCAAATCACGAGATGAAATTGCATGTCCAAATTAGGTGTGTGCACTAATTGGATTAAACCAAAAAATCAAATCAAATCAAACTGAATTCTAATTTGGATTGATTTTTTATGAGGTTTTGGATTAGTAATTTACTTTGTTTGATTTTTTGGTTGGTTTCGAATTTAGAAAAATAAAAGTTTCGAAAAACTAAAATAAATTATATATATATATTTCTAATTATTGACATAACCGAATAATTGAATCGAAAAAAATCAAACCGAAAAGAGAAAAACCAAATCAAACTAAATTTATTTTGGTTTGAATTGGATTACACTTCTTCAAAACCAGAAATTGAAAAATTCAAACCAAATAATACAAAATCAAATAAAAAAATCGAATGCACACCCCTAGTCCAAACACCTACTTATTGTTTAATTTTACTCTCATTTTATTCGCATCATTAAAGATTTAACATATTTGAAATATATACGCTACTTGTAACATAATTCAAACTAATTTAATTGGTTGACCTATTAAGCAAATTTTTGGATAATCAAGTTTACCAAAAGAAATAAATTTTGCCTAAACAAATTTGTGTTTTGTAATATCTTTGACAAAACAAACATTATGCCCCTTCATCTTATTGTGAAAAATACTCAAATTAAATTAACAAAGGTAGATAGGGCAAATAAAATATAAGTTGAGTTTAATACACATTGAATTGAAGATAATACATATTGGAATCTTCTTTTTTGAAAAATGTGGAATGTTGTATAAAGAAGCAAGCAAAATTTATGGTGAGAAGATACTTCATGTCTTCTCACGTTGCCATGTCCAACATATGTGTGACATGGTCATGGGGATTTGATCAACCAATAAACCACTTGATCTACTAACGGTCAGAGCACATAACTTATTTATAAAAAATTACTACTATTGAAAAGATATATATATATATATATGTTGAATGTGTGTCTCTTATTGATTGTGTCTTGATGTATAATCAAATATATAGAAATAGATATCTTAAAATTTTAAGTACATGTACTTCACACATCAGCCTAATGTGGAGTTTTTTGGACAGGAATTTTCACTCTACCACCACCAAGACCCCATTGTGTTTGTCTATTATTATACTTTATTGGTTAAAATATTATGAACAATGTTTTTTTAGAGTATTTGTTTAGATTTTATATATGTGTTTTAGCGATAATATTTTTGTTATTTATTGAATATCAAAAATATTATTGAAACACTCACTTTTAGTGTTATTGTGTATTTTAATATTAGAAATTTAAATTAGTAGGCATAAAGTGGAGTCATAATTCTTTGCAACTCATGTAACCACAATGACATATTTTTATTTTTATTTTATATTAATTGCCTCCACTAATCCTCAAATAATTATCCATATTCTTGACATTTATTTGTGAAAGAAATTCTATAGCTATATAAATAATGTTTTCTTCCTTGTATTGAATCAATGAAAAATACGAAAAGTGGATGAAAAGTATTATAGTGTATTTATATTTCAAGATTCGTATAGTGAAAAATAGAGTTGAGACAGAGAAAAAATATGATAATTAGTCTCCAACTTATTTACTACGTATACAAAAAGAGTAATTTTATATAGAAGAAAAAAAGTATTATTTTTGTGGAGTTTTGGACTCTTCAACTAATTCGAAATTCTTTGAATCATACAATGTTGTTGGATTGTTGTATCCTAGAGAAGAGAAGTCAAAAGTTATATTATTGAATCGATGATGATTATGCTATAGTTGAATTGACTTCTCTTAAAGAGAGCGAGATATACACATCAACCTGCGACAAGAAATTTTTTCGTGGAAAATATATTTAATGCCAAACACACTCTTACTATACTACTAAATAAGTCGTTACAATTTATAAGTTGAACACGTTACCTGCCAGCTGAATGGTTAATAGTTATTCCAACAAAATGATGTCTACTTCTAGCAAAAGGATACTGTGGTCCTCATTAAATATTCTCTTACATTTTTAGTTTTCCACCAAAACGATGATCAAATTGAATTTATTTTTTTCCTAGACACAATGCATTTATATATGAAAGTAATTACTGAATTTATACCATTAATAATAATATATTTGTCAAAAGGTTATTCCATCTTTTAGCTGCTTTCACATGAGCAATAATCAGATCTGAATCTAAAGAAAAAGTTACTGCATTTTCAAATTAAATTTATCAGTTTAGTTTTGTATCCTTATTAAGAAAGGGGTTAAAATTATGACTTACAATTATTTTCTAAATCTCATTTATTAATTTAGGTTTAGTTTATCAACAAGGGTTTTGGTAGAGTGATAAGTATTATTTCATCCTTAACTAGAGGTCTCAAGTTTGAGTCTCTTTGAGTATGAAGTTGTCTTTGTTAGGGAGCGTTTTACCCAATGTGGCCTTTTCAACATGAATTCAAATTTAATCAGACTCCAACGTGAGCACCAGAAAATCAAAAAAATTAGGTTTAGCTTGACCCACTATTTAACTGGTGAGTGATATACATGAATGATGATGTCGTAAGAAGTAAGACTAAACTGCAGTCCAAGCACAATAATGCTTTACTTTCACCCACTAAAGAACACCTATAATACCTTAACACGAGCCTCCCTGCCGCCCCACCTATAATATAGTCATATTGCATGTTTTTCGTATATGTGAGTCATTTGTATAACAATAAGAGTATCTATGAATCACTTTTAAAACGAGGAGTACATCAGCTATAAATGACAAAATTAAAGGATATATCAAGTCATTTTCCCTTTTTTTAAGTACTTGAGTAAGAACTAATATTAGTATAGTTTTTTAAAGACTTAAAGTGAAAATTCATAATAGGAATGAAAAAAATGAACAAAATAGAACTTCAATTCAATAACTTATAAAATTTGTTTTTTCTTAAACATTTGATATTGACCTCATAAACACAAGAAGAAAACATAGTCAAATATTTAGTTATCTTTTTATAAGAATTTCTTATTCCTTCTTTAATATAAGAGATCATTTTCTTCTACGTAAAAGATTATCTTAAAAATGCCACTTGGCACATAAAATTGTAGGGAAAAAGCCTCATTCTCATATTAATGATATACATATGGTGAAGGACATTGATTATATACAAGTTACAATTGTGGTTAAGTAAAAACTTTGAAAACAAAATTACACTCAACCACCGGCTGCATTTGCTTGCCGGGGTGGCCTAAAACCATAGTAAATTTACATTTACCATACTATAAAATTTTAAAAAAGGGGTTTGAATTGTTAGCCAGTGTCACAAAAATTTTCATTCATTTGGTTTTGTACTGCTTTGATAGCAGCAACTCTAGCAGCAGTGGCAGCTCTATTCGCAGCGGTGGCTGCTTTTTTCACTTGTTCATCTACTCTCCTTAGTTTAATTGCGTTTTCTGCTGCCTTCCTAGCAGCCTGCAGAGATCAGACAATGACAATTCAAACATTGAGTAATCCATATGCATCAACAGACTAAGATTAAATGTGCATTAAATGCCGTGAAAAAACTGTTTTTTTTTTGTACCTGAACAGCTCGAAGGACAGCATCAGTTAATGGGGGCGATGGAATTTTCAAATTGCCAGAGTCCCATTCCCCACATCTTGTGTCACCATTTCTAAATGTATACATTCCGTAACCTTGCTTTCGACCTTCATGCCATGACCCTTCATAGCAATGCCCGTTCGCGAAATGATAAACACCAAAACCATGAATCTTATCTCCGAAATACTCACCTGCGTACCAATCCCCGTTCCTGCATAACATACGAGATCTCCGTTTACATAACCTTATAATTCAACCAATTCACAAAAATCATGAAACAGGATATTGCATTTTAGGAAAGCATGATCCGATCCATCACTAACAAACAACAGTAGATGCAAAAATCATACAAAATTATGTTTCCTGATCTATCACTAACAAACAAAAATTAACAGTCCTAAAATAGTAAGCAAGAACAAAATAAAATTACAGCTAGCACTATCGATCACGAATAACATATTCCAGCCATGGAACAACTGGAAAGTTGTTATTTTACCTGAAATGGTAACAGCCAAGGCCATGTTTGACTGCGCATTTAAATTCACCAATGTAACAGCTACCATCAGAGCAAGATTGTGAGCCAACACCATGGCTTTGACCATTACACCATTGACCAGCATAGGTATCTCCTGTATAGAACTTGTAAACACCATAGCCATGTCTCAATCCTTGCCTGTATTGTCCTCGATATTTACTACCTCTAGCCCAACTCTCTATCCCATACCCATCATACTTCCCATCAACCCAATCACCTTCATATCTTCCCTTAACTAAATAGTTGTAAACTCCACTACCATTGCACCTCCCTTTATGATACTCACCTTCATAGATATCCCCATTACTGTAAAACTCAACTCCTTCCCTCACGACCTGGTTCTCATTCTCAGATTTTCCCTCTTTATGCCCCAATTTCGTTTCCCCAATGAACCACTGAACCGGTTTCGAGTGGGTTCTCTGAAACCCAAACCGTTTCCCATACTCATCAAACAAGTTCCTAAACACATTATACCTTTGGTGAATTGACTCCCTGTTCTTCCCAGCGAAGAACAACAGAACCGCTACGAAAATCAGAGCTAATAGGAGACTCTCTGACGTGGGTATATCATCCCTGCTAAAGAAAACGAAAAGGGTATACATTAAAACCAACGAAACAACCAGAACCGGACCCATCCTCGCCGGAGCCGATCGGAACGGCGAGAAAAACGAACCCCGACGAATCGGAGTCGAACCGGGTTTATGCGGCTTCTGCTCTTCAATATCCGGTTCATGGTCAGTTCCGAAATCGTTAATCGACGAAAAGCTCTGAATTGACGACCGGATAGTTGGAGAAGACCGGAGAAGTGAAGACTGTGTCCTCGTTAGCTTCGCCTGGCTTTTCTGACCTTCCATTTTCAAGTACCTAAAATCTCACCGGTTGAATCTTTAAATTTTTTCTCAAACTTCACTCTCCCTTTCGATACCTAGATATTTTCAACTCCAACGCCGGCTTCATTTCTCAGGCGACCGGAGTGGCGTAGGATAAGTAGTGAACAAGTGCGCAGGCTAAAGCAGGTTTTTTCTTGGGAATAGTGTATAATTTGAGAGAGATGAACAGAAAGAGATAGAGAGAAGACCGGACTTTATTTGAGATTATGGAGGCACTTAGATTTAACGTGAACCGTTCATTTTAATATTCAACGGTTAGATCTAAAGAAGTATTATTAGCCGTTAGATTAAGTTCCCGGTTTCGACGGGCAAGGTTTGGTTGTGGGATCTAGATTCCACTCTTTTTTCGCTTTATTCACTGTCGCAGCCCCGGCACGTGCCCCACTGTCCAACTTTTGAGTTTAAATTATTGATTCGATTAATTTAAATTTAAATAAGTATAAATAATTTATTTATTTTACGAGTAATTAATTTTTTTAATTGTCAGTATGATTCTGATCTGGGTAACGCTAAGACAACTTTATGGTATAAACTTATTAATTGGTCATGTGTACTCTTTCTGTTTTTTTGTTTTAAAACCAAAATTTGGACAAGAGTCTTCTTGGGTTCGAAGAATTGGTCTTCAATGAGGACAGATTCAAGAAAATAGTTAATTATAAATTATTTTGGTAGTGTATATTATTATTATTATTTAGTTTAGATTAAAATAAAAATAATTTGTGGTAGGAAAGCGGAAAAAAATGTCTCATTAATATGATTTAATGATTCTTCGGCAGTTTTGAAATATAATTAATTAAGTTTCCTATTTTACAAGGAAAATATGTATGACAAAGAGAGCTAATTAAAAAAACACCTTACTATTTTTATACTCTGAAAATTTGATATTCCAGTTGTATACGGAAAAAATGGTATAGTAAATTGTTTTACAAGATTCAAACATCGATAAATAATATAATTAATTTAAGTTGAAAACCAGGCTACCTAACGATGTACAAAGAAAAGAAAAAGATAGGACAACCCCTCCGCTAGGTTTTGAATTTCATACTATTTGCAAGTGTTTTAAGAGAGCAGTTTCGATACGTACATAAAGCATTTCGTATTAGTAATGTTCAAAACAAGGATCGTATCTTAAAGAGTGAGATTAGAAATGTATGTTTTTTTGTTTAATCCCCCTATATTCATCTCTATATGCTATATTTGAAGGGAGAAAAGTAGAGATCGAACAACTTCAAGCTATTTGTCTATTTATTTATTTTTCTCTATACTCTATATTTGAAGAGAATTATTATCATTATCTCTATCTCTATTATTTTTATTATTATTATTTTATTATTAATTATATTATATGACATCTTATTTTAACATATTATAAGTCATATAAGACTATTAATTAAGTCTTTTAACAAAAGCATTTTTAGTCAATTCATTATGGTCTTGTGCTATTTCGATTTTCATGAATTTTTTTTGTAAAATAATCTTGTTCTCGTAGAAAGCGGGTTACTTTTACATTCACATCGATAAAATTTATCAAGTGTACTCCGATAATTTGACTACAAATTTTTATTAAGAATTTAAATACTCAACCTCTACAAATCATTATAGGATAAATGCACTCACATCATATAGGGAGAGAATAAAATAAATATATAGTGCATCTCACAATAAGTCTATATGATTTTTGTTTCTCCCATTCATGAACCTGGTTATAGTGCTTCTAGCCCTCAATGTGTTTCAGTTTGTCTTGTCAAGGTCTTGGTTAGTTCATCTGTAAGATTAGTAATAAATTTTGACAAATTAATATTAATGGTATATCACTACTCAATATGTTCTCACAATAATATTGGTACAATCAGAATAATTTAATCAAATTAGAATAAATAAAATGTTTGATATAATAAAATCAATTCACCTTTCACTAGTTGAAGCTAAGAAAATACTTCAACTTTCATTATAGAGTTCACAAATAATAATTTGATTGTCTCAATTTCAACAAATAGCACCAAATTTTTTCATCTGCATCAATAAAAATATTTAATTATAGCAATTTTGTTTTATAAAACAAGTCACATACTTTGATATTAAGTAAATATATCTGATTTGCTTGTATCTACTAAGTATTTCTACTATAAATGCAATACTAAGTCAAGTATAGTTAGTTACATATCTTGTATATTTTTATTAGGCTAACAAATTTTATTTTATTTTTTGTATTTGTCACACCATGTTCACAAAATTGAAAAAAAGGAGTTTCAAGACTTATACCATCAACACAATTGTATTTTATAATTTTTTCAATATAATGTGACTTGTCAAAAAAAAAAATCATATCATGTTTTATATAGTATTTTTCATTGCAAGAATGAAGTTTACCTCACCCAAGCATTTCATATCAAAATCACTACTCAATATGCTTTTTATTGTTTCTTTTATAACGCATGTTAGAGGCAAAAATCAAATCATATACAAACAAGAACATTTGCAATCCTTCTATTTTTTTTAGCATTTCTCAAAAATGCAAAAATTACATTTTTCATGATGAATTTTTTTCTCATTTCATGAATCCCCACTATTTCTAAAATTTAAATATCATCTTTTTTTCATTAAAAGTAGTATCACTTTATTATGAACAATATTAGGTTAATTTTTTTTTAACCTTTTCTCCATTTGAATTGATTAAATAGAAAAAATACTTTATCCGTCTATGTTTTCTCTTTCATCTCTCGAAGAAATTTAGCAATGTTGAAGCGAGATGATGTTGAGATCTCCTATTTTGATTTTTTCTGCACTTTTTTAAAACTGAAACTTCTTAAATTGTCGATGTATATACTACGAATTATAATAAATTACAGTTGAAAATAAAATGAACATAAATAAATGACACTTTACTAGTCTTACCCTTGGTGCCCCCAATCTTCAAATCTTGGGTTTGCCTCTGCTTTCTAGAGATAGGTAATATTATTTTTAAGAAATTTCGTAAGTAGCATAAGTTGTACTCAATTATACGGAAAATTGCAAACTTTAGCTAATTGCAAAATGTAACATTACTTTTGATCTCAAATGTAGCGAAATATATTGTATCTGGATGCATAATAATAGTGAAACACATTGTATCAACATGCATGATTAATAAATACGTCTGTATACAATATCTCTATAGCGAAATACATTGTATTTGCATGTATAACAATAGTTAAGATACAATTGTATTCACACTTAGTAAGTATATTCATATGTATACAAATATCTTTATCTAACAGTATCGCATGGAGTGTATTTATGTGCATATCAACTGTAAAACCTCAAATTATCATTATATTATGTAGTTTTTTAAAAAACCACCACTATTTCAAATAAATATAAATTTTAATTTGTTGTATTACTTGTTTAATTTATTATTCTCTATCTCAATTTATGTGACATTTTTTATTTTTCAAGAGTGAAATAGTTTATGTTTGACCGGAATTTGCACATGAAATCTTCTATTGTTTTGAAATGAAATTTATATATTTGTAAACTACGTAAAAAGTACTATAAGTCACAATAATTAATAATTTAAAATATTTAAAAGATCTATGAAAAATTTACGATCAAAGATAAACTTGTTTGAATCTGAAAATCTGAAAAGTACCACATAAAATGGGACAGAGGGAGTAATACTCTAAGCCAAAGGGGCTTGTCAACGTCTCTAGCTCCTACTGACTCCCTTTGCCACCCATATTATTTTGTTTGACTCTCAATAATTTCCAACTTTATTAATTGCATAAGTTTGATTGTTCAATATAACTTTTGCATCACCACTTACGAAATAAACCAAAACCACTCAATTTAATGATGTTGTACATTTTACATAAGCCTATTTGACCTTTGATTTATGTGATTGTCATACTAGTCCAAATGGCCAAATACAGATTGCACAATTTGACCAAAATTTCTACAAATTCAGACTAATTAAGACAAGCATCCCTATGTCATTTTCTTTTACTAGGTCATCTACAAGTATATCTACTTTTTCCCCTTTTTTCTATTTGAGTTTGATTTTTTGCACCCTAATACTAATATAATATAGTTTTTATATTATCAGATGTCCTTAAGTATAATAAATTATTGTTAGTTGTATGAAATTATACAAGGCAGATTATAACCTATTATGTGATGTTGTATTACATTGATATATAATATAATTTTTTAGTAAAATTTTTAGGAATTTCATAGTGTAAGGAATAAATTACATCTTATTCCTACTCTTTTTCAATTTACAAAAATCATCTAAAATTGATGTCATTCAGATACATTTCATTCTTTCGGATACATCACATTTGATACATTATACAACTAGTTTGTTGAGATTAAAAGGAAAATTAAATATAAAATTAAATGTCATTTCCACAAATCATGCAAATCAAATTGATGTCAATCTCTCCCAAATAACATATCCAAACAATTCAATTTCAAATTTTCTTCTCTCAAATCTCTTCGAACTCGTAACAAATTAAAAAAAAAATCGACAATTTTATACAGTTATGTATCATATACAAAAAAAAAAAACTATGATACAAAACTATGTTATATATATACATAACAATGTTATGTGTCATATACATAACTATGAATATGATACAAACTGATTTTGTTATAAAACATTAGTGTTTATGTATCAATAGTAATATTTGATAGTAACTACAGATACATAGTCTTCTAGTTGAACAAGGTTGGGTATATGTATCTGATAGTAAAAGATAACGAAATTTGTAAATGTAATAGTTGTGTATTTAATACATAATTATAAACATGATACACACTAATTTGCGTTTCAATAAATTATGATTATGTATCAAAACTAATATTTGAAAATGATATATTGTACATGATTAAATTGTAATGTATCATAAAGGTGAAACGAACGAATTATATATTAATTTAAGAATTAAAATCAATTAGATACATTAAAAGATCTGTTGAAAGCAACAAAAAATCAAAAAAATAATATCAACAATTTGATCTGCTAAAAGGAATTTTTTTTTTGAAGAAATCCTTCCACACTTTCTCATTTGTTATGTATCAACTCTTGTAGCTATTTTTCACTTTCAACAATGACGTCACCCATGGATCTCGACCCAAAAACCTTACCGGAGCCACCATCAACTCTTGATAAAATTGTAATGTATCATAATATTGAAACGAAGGCAATAAAAATTAATTTATGTTTAACAATGACGTCACTCATGAATTCATCTACAACTATAATGTTTAATGTATGTGTTCCTGAAAAGATTTTTGGAATTCGATAAATTTGTTTCATGGCTACATCATTCATACAATTGCTTCCTTAAGTTGCCGCCTTACATATTTACGTCAATATAACATATAACTACTCGATGAACAGTAAATATGTTAAAAGTGGCGGTGGCAGCAAAACGGTAGCAACCGCCTCTTTCCACAACCAACAACTCTTCTGCATTAATTGTATGGTACAACCAATTTTATTGGAATATGGAATTCTTTAAAGCTATTGCATTTTAATCTTTTTATTGGTCTATGAATTTGATTATTGAAATTTGGATATTTGATTAACTGGTGAGAGAAATTTCTTGAACTTCAAATTGAGATGAATGTTGTAACTGATAAGATTGTGGGAGTGAAAATAGGGAGAGAAAAAAAGAATGAGGAAATGTGAGTTTGTGCTTAAGATAGTTATGTATCTGGAAGAATTGAGATTTGGGGAAAAATAAGGAATTTTTGTAATATTTTAAAATGATAGAAAATAAGGTAAGTAAAGATGTGTATATAAGTAATTTTTCCAATTTTTTATGGTATCAATCCATACAAGTTAACATTTTTCTTTTCAACCGTCAATATAAGTTAACTCATTTTTCTTTTTTCTTGACATTTAAAGAATTTTGTATTTGATAGATGTGAATTTACTAGTGTAAGTATGAATATATATTTCAGGGAATATTAGTGAGGTTTCGATTCTCATCTTGTAATCTCCTCTTCCATTTCCCTCTTTGCTACTCTCAATGTTTATTTAAAATAATAAAAGAGTACATGTATGTATTTTATCAAATGTGTATCGATAAAAATGACAATTTTTTCTTCTATAAATACTTTCTTGCACTGATATTTACACCAAACTAAGCTAATTAACCTTACGAGTACAATTTAAATGAAAATACATATGATAATTAAGGTGATAAATATATGTACTCCCTTATCTTACATTTATTTATTTAATGTACACATAAAGTGTAGATAAATTTTTACCACTTTTTCTTTATCCTCCTTTTATGTTTTAAATTGAGAATTTTACCCGTGGTAATTGTTTAACCTGAAATTTGTCTATTAGGTCAACCAATTAAATTAATTATATTTATGAGATTAAGGCCACAAGCAAGATGATTGAGCCAAATCTGGTTGATAGCATAACAAATAATTTGAATGAAACAATAATATTTAAAGACATATATAATTCTTATTCATCAAAGTGAGCAGATCGATAATCGTGCTACAACTAATGATCGTGCTACAATATTAGTATTTCTATATGTAATTATGTATAAACGTGTATATATAGATAATTTAAAAATGGTGGAAAGAGGAGGATATTTATAGGACAATCTAAACTTAAATAACTTTGTGCACCCCCTCTTCCACACGTTTTTAGGATAAGATCATGATTATTATATGTGATAAGATGAAATTCTGAATATTTCGAAGTTTGAAGGACGTCCGGAGGTATTTTCAATATAGGTGAACCCAACTTGGGACCGGCTAATTTGGGGTTGACTATGAATTCTTTCTACAGTACTTGCCATGTATTCGATTAATGAGTCTACAATAACATATTTAGTGTACAGAGACGTTACTCTTAGTTTGTGAGGTAGAAAAATTGTTTCTAATAGACCCTCGAATTGAGGGAAAATATATCAAAGCAAATCGGACAAAAAATAAAAGCAAAAAAATCTTGACAATATACTATAGAAAATGCATGATAAAAATGAATTACTACTAATTACAAATAGTATAACTATTTTCACTTAATAACCTAATATAACAAGTTTTTTTTTAAAAAAAATAGCCAATTAGAAACACAGGGGTTTCCTGAGTCAAATTTTAACAATATAATAATATTTCTAATTATATCTATAAAAATTACTGCTACATTCTACACGACGATGATGGATATGATTCATATGAATAGTCTATCAGAGACGGAGCTAGAATAAAGAGTTTGGGGTTCTAAATTTTCTTTAAAATCGTTAATCAATTTTGTTAGGGGTTCACAACTAAATATATAAATATGTATTTAATTAATTTTTTAGTACAAATACAGAATCTACAACAAAGTTATTGGGTTTGTCCGAACCCACGAACCCCACCTAGCTCCACCTGTGGTCAATAGAGTAAAAGTAAAGTAAATAATTTGATTTTGATTTTTCCAGAACATTTCAACTGACTCATTTTATTTTATCTTCTCGTTATTTAACTTTTATTTCTTCTAAAAAAATAATAACTTATTGGCTGTTTTTTGCTTTTTTTTATAAATAGGTACTCCTTCATCCATAACCAAGAGGTCTCGGGTTCGATTCTCCTTGGGTACGGAGTCGCTTTTGTTAGGAAGCGCTTTACCCCTAATGTGGGACTTTCCGGCGCAAATTCAAATTTAGTCGGGTACCAGACCCTGCATGGAAAACCAAAAGAAAAAAAAAATCTCATGTTCAAGAATCTGAGTTGACAAATTGTACAATATTTTTTTTTGGTTGTGATCACAAAATATTGGATAACGAATTATAATTAATTCGATAGAATCATAGAGGGATATGTTTGATATGGTCTCCAATTTTGTACCATTCTTTTTGAATTTTCAAAAGTATTAAAATGCCATTTTCAAATGACTTCTTCAACTAATAAATTCTAAAAAATAAAAAAAATCAATTTATCATTAATGAATAATGAGAATTGTTCGCTGTTTTTCTTCAGCGAATTGTCAGCATTATTTAATTTCCAATTTTCCACGCTAGAAATGTAAGGAATTAAAGATATGTTGTTGTTTTTTTCGTTTTCTGTACAAATTACTAAGATGCATTTCTCCTAATAATATGTAGTTATGTACCGAGTAAATATTTATTTGCATTATGTATTATAGGGATACAAAATTAACTCATAAAATTATGATTTCATTACAAATTGTTCACGGTAAAAATTGTTCCATTTTCCTAATCTTGAAACAACCATTAAAAAGAAAGAATATTTTCGATCAATTTAAGTGAGTTATTGAAAGATACTATTGTACCAAAAATATGATCACAAATTCACAAGTACGTGTTTGAAAACATAAGAGGTGGGGTGGGGGTTAATTTTAACTTATTTTGAATAATTCATCATATTTTTTACACCTTTTCCTTACGTATAATATGCATATTTGATATTTGCATAACATGGCTGGACTTGATAAAGATAGTTTTTTCGGGCATAATAAAATACCCCTTTTCTTTTAATTTATTTATATTTATTATTTGTTCTACTTTTTCTTTTTAGTTTTTTCATTTTCTTTTAATTGTTATATTACGCTTTTCGAGAGTTAATTTGACTAATTTTTAAAGCTAAATTAGATTATACTAAATCGATTTTTTAAAAATAAAAATTTAGTAAAAAACTATACGAAAAGTACTATATACAAATAAATACAATAAATTAGTCAAAGTTTATATTATTTTACTCTCAAAAAGAAAATTGTGACAATTAAAAAGGAACGGAGAGTATATCTTTTTCTTTTTACCAATTCTCAAATTCTAACTTTTCACATGACATGCATGTTTAAGATTATAAGATTAAAAGTCAGTTTGATACATTTGATATATCTTTAATTTAAGATCATATAATTTTAAAAAAATCTTTATTTTTAAAAAAAATTCATATCAAATTAAAATAGATGAAATAAATTTAAACGATAAAACCCTATTATATTTTGTACTCACATAACCTGGTTTGTATACTGAATGCCACCTACCTTTCACCTGCCAGTTGACTTAACTGAAAAGATGAATATTGGAGTAGTCCTTTTCATAAGTAAATTGAAAATGACACATAAGTATATTCAGCGGCAAAACATTTTTCTATTCTCTTCTCATTTTACAATAAAGTATTGGGATGACGTTTGGATTGTTTTAAAATAAAAAGTATTACCAGCCTTTAAATTAAAAAAATAAAAGGTCAATCACAAATAATTTTTAAGTAAAAAAATAAAGAGTAGAGAGAGATTTACTTTTGATTTTTAATTTTTTAAAAGTCATTTAAAATTTATTTTAAGTTGTTTTTAACTTTATCAAATTCTTCTAAAAGCTAAAAGCAACTTAAAAGTATATTTAATCAATTTTTAAGTCAATTCAAACATGCTCTAAGTTTACCTTGATTTCAAAATAATAATTAAAAAAAATCTTAACAAAAACATATAAAATTTGAGACAAAAAAATATTAGTACCAAGTAACAGAATTACTCGATATTTGTATTAACTGAAAATAACTAGTACAAGTAAAATTGATCAAGATAAATAAACGTTGAATCAAACACTATAATTATAAAATAAAAATAGAAAGACAAAAAGTTGAGATCAAAGACGACAAGATTTATGAAGAAAAGTTGCAATACATTTAAGTGTGAAATTCAAAGCCTATGAGCGGGGTTTGTCCTATTTCACTTAAACGGGTTATTTTATCTAATACGCTCTCAGTTATTATTTATATGTCATGATTTTAAATTTTACTATTTTTAAAGAAATTAGATAAATTTATTATTGTAAGCTTATTTAGTATTCATTTAAAGTCAAATTTTACAATAAATGGGCATACATAATTCATGTTGATTGATTAAATTGACTAATAAACATAAATTAATAATTTAATTTTTCTATGTTGATCAAATTCATATTTTCAAGGTTAATAATTCTCAAGAGTAAATATGAAGAATAATATTATTTATATATTGATTTGTGAAATGACAAGTACTATTACGGAGCAAATATTTATAGTAAGGATGACATATAAATAGAAACAAGGGGAGTATTAAGGAATATCTATTTTTAGTAAGTAGAGAGAGTACACCCGTCATCTTTACTTGTATACAATACTAAAAATAGTTGTCCAACAATACTTGTCAAGTTTGGAAAATTAAGAGATAATTTACTCTTTTATCTCTATTTTATCTTTGTTATTAAATACTATTCAATATCTAATACATTTCCCAAAACATTAAATTTGATATATTCAAAGGGTAATATAGTAATACTACTATTATTAATTGTTTCTTAAGCTTTGTGTCAAGTCAATGGTGGACAACTATTGCTAGACATAAGGAGTAATATTATTCCTCCCGTCTCAGTTTATTTGTTTGATTATCATTTGATTCAAAATTTAAGAAAGTAGAAAATATTTTTGATCTTATGGTATTAAATTAAAAATATGTAAAATGTATCAAAATATCCTTTAGAGCCTGTTTGACATTGCTGTTGGGAGGCAAAAAATATTTTTTTCCTATTTTTTTTTTTGAAAAATCAAGTGTTTGACAAATCCTTAAAACTACTTTTAAATGGAAGCATAAATAGTTTTTTTGTTGTTGGAAAGAAGCTAAAAATTTCATGACCCAAAAATGGATGTGATACATTTGTTTATTCCCGCCAAGACAAGTCAATCTCAACCCAACGAAAAATGAAAGAAATGCGAAAAAACCGTAAAGCAAGAACAAGATAAATCGGACAACTTGTTCTTCTATTAAAACCCCCAAAATCTGATTTGTCACGTGTACAAACCACTAAATACATAAAGTGCAGAATCAAAAAATAAGTACAAGTCTCAGTCTTTTTTTCTCAAATAGAACAAAGCTTAAAGAAGAGGAAAAGAAGGTCTGTCGGGATGACAAGCAACCACTCAAGTTCTTCACAAGCCTCAAAAAGAGAGAAAAAGAGTGATCACTATATACCGGGCTCGATACCTACACAAGTGTAGAAGTAAGGAGTGTGTACCAACAACACGATACATCAAGCAACCTAATGAACAAGACATCTAGCTAGAAATAAAGTACCCCTTACACTCCAACCGAACCTTCTCAAACTACTACATGCATAGAAATCAACCCAACCTAGTAATTCTATAATACACGACTCACAAGGACAAATATCCACAGTTCAATAATCACAATCAACAATTAACGAATCAAGTAAGTCAATCTCACAGTCAACTGGTTCAGCCACATGCAACAAGTATATCAATCACAAGTAACAAGAAAGTTACGCATAAACATCAAATGTATCAAGTCACAATAATCAATCTCTCGCCGGAACCATTTCCTATAGGTACAATATCACTAGTCGAAACTATTTCTCATCATCTTTATATCAAATCACTAGTCGAAACCATTTCCCATCGGCTTTATATCAAATCACTAGCTGGAACCAGTCCCATCGGCACTAATATCACCAGCCGAAACCATTTTCCATCGGCTTTATATCACTCGCCGGCAAAGACCTCGGCATCATAATCCGTCACATGTCTCATCACGATGTTCAACAATCAACGCACACAAGCAATATCACACCACATGGAAAATACAACAATTCACACAATTCAAGCCTACATTCATGCTTTCAAGCATTTCATCAAATAATCAATAAAGTTCACAATAAGGCAATTCACATCATCATGTTCATCACAAAACCTTTTTCATGTCAACTCATTTTCATTCATTTAGATATATCAAGTGGACAATGAAACCATTCACCTCATCCTCATTACTCCCAACACACAAACAACGAAAGAAGTACACGAATTCTACTAGAATACAAGGTTTGGGGGATCACTTGCCTTAAATCAATCAATAATCACTTTAAGAGTTGAGTCTTCCCCTTTCGAATCACTTCGAAAGTCACACAATCTATACATAAGCAAGTATCCACAATCACTTTCCGAAAACAACAATACCCACATCAATTCTCTTGAAAAGTGGGTCAATCAACACAAAATTCAACTCCGAAAATAAGATTTGAATCCGAAATTCAATACTTGAAAACATTAATCAAGGCTTTAGGAAATTGGAAAAAATAATTTCAAAAAAGGTCTCAAAAATAGTTCAAAATCTCCATTCAGGCTAAGAACTTGAGTTCTTGAAAAACCTCACCATTTACCAATTAAAATCTTCCAGGTATCGCAAAAGCAACCAAGGGTTCGCAAAAGCGAACTTTGCTAAAAATGCAGCTCTCGCAAAAGCGAAGCCTCCCTTGCTTAAGCGACAGGCCCTTCGCTTAAGTGAAGGTAGCTTAAGCAACAAAAAGTGAGGCATGCAACTCCTGCAATTCAGCCAACTCTCATAACATAAAAAAAAACCTCATGATTTGCTTGGAATCCCCTAAACAATAACCACATAAGAAAATCAAATGTACTCGACGTTTCGGACTTAACAAAACCGTCAAAACATGAATATGAGGTTTCTTTGACCCCACATTCGTGAAAACCATAAGAAACTAACTCACGCCTAAGTTAGTTAAAACAAGCTCGGGATCTCTCAAAAATCAATCAAGACCTCCCCTAAGCCTAAAATCATCCCCCGAACCCAATGAAACTCTCAGAATTCCAATTCGAGCACCCGAACCCGAATGTTGATCAAAGTCAACCAAAAGGCTATATCTCCACAATTTCATAACCTAAGACCTCAAATCCTCAAAAAGACTCAGATTCTCAAACCAACAACTCTCTCTTCTTAGAATCCACATTCCGAGACTGATGGAATTGATGGAATTCTATTTCGACACTCGCAACTCAAAAAAACTTCAAAAACCATTTTCTTAACAATATTAGCTTTTCAAACTCAAAACTTACAAAATTCTCAACTTCTAACTCCGAGATCAAAACCAACTTTTCAACTCAATCATAAAAGACTCGGGATTGATATTGGGAGGGAAAAATGGTAAATTTCACGAAATAGCCAAAAATGACCAACCGGGTCATTACAAAACAATTATGTTTCTTAAAAAAAGTAGAAGCATAATTATTTTTTTTGAAGACTAACATATCTCTTTCATATATACATATTTACCAATATATCTCTTATTAATTATTTACTATATCCCATAAGTTTGGTTAAGTTTCATTATTTTTTATAAGTAATAATTTCATTTTATGTTTATATATTATTATTTTATATCTTATATATTATTTTTAGAGAATTAGAAATAAAAGTAACAACAATTATTTTGTAGGATTAGAAAATATGAAGGACTTTATTTATTTTTGTGGTGAATTTTTCATATGTAGTGATTTAATTTGTGGAATGGTTTTTAAATTTATTTTGCTTGATATTTTTAATTATATTTAAATTATCATGTTAATATTTTATTTATTTATGTATGTATAATACTGAATAAAAATTTGAACATGTACTTGTTAATTTAATTAAAATAAAATTTAAATTTAAATTTTTGTATTAGATATTTAAAATAGTTTCTCTCTATATAAAATCATTCTAATATTAAAAGTACAGTGATACTTGCCATTTTTCGTAATTTAACTCTCAAAAACACTTTTTTTAAAAAGATTATTCAAAGACAATTTGCTTATCAAAAAACACTTTCAAATGAATTAATCAAACACAAATTATTACTTTTTTGAAAAGCTTAACAGTTCCAATTCTACACCTTGAACCACTTGGTCATCTCTCCTAGATAATGATTTTGACCCCAAAATCGAGTGCTCAGTTATAATCCATATTCCATTATTGGATAAGTACTGCTGGACCACCAGATTGTTGGACTGGCACCACAGAATTTTAAAAAAACGTTTCTAGAAATAAGTAATATTTAGAAGCAACATTAAACATGCTTTTAATCTTATAACTTTTAAACATATCACATTAAAAAACATTAAAATTAAAGATTCGTAAAAAGCGGAAAGAGACATCATTCTTGAATTGAGAGTTATTGGAAACGTTTGAATATTTCATTGCCATATAACAGTAAACCAACTCTTTTAATGTGGTACGTACAAGTGAATAACCCAATTTGACCTTAATTGGTTTTGATTACTGATTGTCAAACGTAATGGTCCAAAATAAGAGACAACCTTATATCTACTTCACCATAAAAATAAAACACACTTAACCAAAAGTCGTTGCTAAATCCAATTTGATTAAGACAAGTATATCTCTGTGCATGTTTCTTTAATTAACTTGGTATCTACAAATATATCTAATTTATCTGTCATTTTAAAATGATCCAAAAAAAGTCCAAAGGTTTTTAATTATATTGTTCATACAATTTGAAGCTATTATATGAACTAAACATTGGTAGACTAAAACTTGTTACAAGGGTATGTTTGGCAGGGAGCGAGAGAAAACATTTTTCAGAACATATTTTTAAATTTTTCAATGCTAGGTTGGTAAAAAAAAATTAGAAAATTCTAAGTTTCTTAGAAATAAGGAAAATGACTTTTCTAACGAAAAGTAGGAAATACAAGTTATATAAGTGACATTCCACATTAACTGTCTTTTTCTCGCCCTCTAACACACCTCACCTCCAGCCCCACCTCTATAGCTCCTATTTCATGCCACCCCCGCTCTCATCCTCTATCCCTATATCTGTAGTGTTTGCCTAGATTATATAAAATGTTTTTGGAATAATATTCTTTGCTTGCTTACTAACAAACATAAAAATAATAATAAAAAAAAAAAGATACCGTGTAAATTGAGTATATACACTTTGAGGTTTCCGTGACTGCGATTTGTAACTTTGTATGTATCGATGACATTATCTTACATTCAACTCTTCTTGTTCTCTCCACAATGATGGCTATGTATCAAATAAAATATAATTGATTAAATTCTACTTAATCCTCTAAATTAACCTTTTGAGTTTGAATATTAATTACACCCCCTTTACCTTTGAAAATAAATGTGGAACAAATAACCTCACTATTCATATCTAGGGTTTCAAAATGGAAAATAGTCATTATTAAAACTTATTGAAGGTTTATAGTGTCACAAATTATTATGACTTCTTTTTTCTTCTAAAGTATATATATAAAAAAGATGTGCAATAGTATAGTGAATTTCAAAGCCTCATTTGTCAGTGTAGAATATATTCCTTAAAAGCTTCAAATTATTAAACACAGTTCTATCCTTATTTTACTTTGTTACACATATAATTGTATTACTAAAAGTTTTACTTTAGTGAATGAAGGAATAGAAATCCTAGGCTAATTACGTCTTATCCTGAAAGTTTTCCTAATTACAAAAATCTCAGATTTTTTATTGCTTTCGAATATATTCTTTGGTTGTCTGATACATTGCAAATGATACATTACTTAATGAGACGGATGTATCCAAGGAGGATAGGGATGTATGTGAGAAGAGATAGGGATGTATCCGAAGGGGATAGGAATGAGAGGGGTTATGGATGTATCTGAGAGGGGATAGAGATGTATCCAAGGGGGATAGAGATGTATCCGAGAGAGGATTTTTGTAATTTTTTTAAATTGTAAGAAATTTTAGAGATTATGATATCTAACGTTGTATATTTATGTAATTTTTCTTTGTGAAACTTACAGAAACCTCATACATTTGGGGACTAATTATATATATCATATCTCGGAAATTTCCCCAATTACAAAAATGTCAAATTTTTCATTGCTCTCGGATACATTTCTTGGTTGTCCGATTCATTGCAAATGATACATTACTTAATGAGAGGGATGTATCCGAGAGGGGAGAGAGATGTATCCGAGAGGGGAGAGAGATGTATCCGAAAGAGAATTTTTGTAATTTTTTAAATGGAAGAAAATTTTAGAGATTATGATATCTTAAATTGCATATTTATGTAATTTTTTTTAATTTATTTTTTATGATTTTTTTTCAAAATAACTCATTGCACTTATATAATCATATTTTCATTTTTCACGTGCATATCCAAAAAAAATCACAACAATGTTTCTACACTTGGTATACCATGTTATACAATATTATACATGAACTATAAACGATGAATCAATCATATATTATAGTGTATAGTAATGTATAAGCGGTGTTTATATACACTTTTACACTATTAAGTATTACATAATATTATATAAACTTATATTTCGTTTTCTCCAAAACTTCATCACAAATGGATTAAAAAAAATTACCAAATAGCTCAAATCTTCATCGAATAGTTTTAAAATTATTTAACCACAAATCAATCTCAACCACCAATTTGTGGAAAATTTAAACAAATCACAAAATTTATTTGTGAGTTTTCAAGCTTTTAGAAACTTCAAGAATGAAGTTTTTTTATTTTTTACGTTAATCCACCCAATAATTAATGTATACATACATCTTTGATGATAAACATGAATATCACTTTCAATCGGTTTTTAAGCTTCAAAATATTTTTACAAAAATCAGAATCACAAATTAAGAAATAATCATTTTTCCTCCAAGTACTTTAAAGGGAAAATTATGTAAAATAGCAAATATTTAGCATATATTAGGTAATATAGCTACAATTTAAGAAAATTATAATTTGCGGCTATGGTTTTCTCAATTCTTGCTATTTGCCTGATTCGTATAATTCGCATGATTTGTATAAATCAAGAATTTGTATAATTAGGTTTCTTATTGTATAAATCCAGAATTTGTATAATTAGGTTTCTTATTGTATAAATCCAGAATTTGTATAATTAGGTTTCTTATTGTATAAATCCAGATTTTTGTATATGCTTATCCTAGCTATTTGTATACAATATATGAAAAAGTCATGATAAATTACCATGTTTGTATATTGGCAAGCGAAATATACAAACGGAGTTCTGAAAAATTTCTAAATGTATAAATATAAAATTTGTATATACTTACCCTATTTGTATATTCGCAAGCGAAATATACAAACGGGAAGATATACAAACCGCAACCCCCGATCCATAGCAAACAGAACTATAGCTATGGAGTGCAATTATCAAAACTATAGCTATAAAACCTTATTATGTTTGATATTTCTAAAAAAAAAACTATTTTAAATTATATACAAAATGGACTAAATAGGTTAAGATATAAATATAGGAAAAATCACCTTTATACACACATTCCCCCCCCCCCATAATTTCCATTATTCCCTACTAGTTTTAAAATTTTCCAAAATCCCTTATTTTTGAGTGTAACACAAAACTACCGGATACATAACTCTCCCTCCCCAAACCCATGTTTATCACTTCCTGATTTCACACCATAAATTTCTCCATCCTTTTCTTCTTCTCCAACTTCTTGAAATTCTTATATCATCTTGTAATCATTTTTTCTCTTGGAATTGAACTTAATATGATTCAATGATTACGCTAATTAAGTATTCTACAACAGGAAGAATGCAATTGTTCAATCAGCCATAACAGACAAGAATGGTGAGTTTCGGATCACGCCCAAATCATTAATCGGAGTAGATATCGGCAAGTGCAAGGTGTACTTAGTGAAATCACCAAATCCTACTTGTAATGTCCCAACAAACTTCAATGGCAGAAAAACAGCTTCTAAAGTGAATGTTGAGAAGTAGAAGTCGAAATGTTGATTTTTTTTCCTGAGTTTTTCTTGTTCATTTTTTTCTGATATATATGGCTTCAAATTTTTAGTGTATGCAGTTGTTTTTGTTTCTTAAATTAATGTATAATGCTTTCGTTTTAACATTATGATACATTACAATTTCATTATGTATCTTCTATCTTATTCAAATTTAGAAGGATGTGTATTCGTACACACTATCAAATTATATGCGTGATACATAAATTTTACTATTTTCATAGCTAAATATGTGTGGTAAAAAAATTTGTATTTGAATCCGTCGATACTATCTTTTTCTATTATAGATAAACATCTAATAAAGTGATTAACAAATTGATACATAACAGCGTGTCATGACTACATAATAGTGATCTTGGCACACAACAATGCATCTGATACTTATTAACTTATATATATGATACATTAAAGTGTCACATAAGTATGTATCAAATTCATAAATGGTGATACAAAAATATTATTATCAAAAGTTTGTTTAGTTTGAGGTAAAATGTGAAGATCTTAAAGCTATGTATCTAATACAATAAATATGAAGCACATTAATACATATATTAAGTATGTCTAATTGATAGTAAAAAGAAACGTAAGCGTAATTTATGGGATTTAATTAGATTTTCAGATTTATTTCTTGTTTTAGCGCAACAGATTGACACTTGTTGTAGGGCAGCATTAATGTATCCGGACTACCAATTATATATCCAGACAACTAATTATGTATCCGAATGTTTGATATTTTAAGGGATTTTTGTAAAATAGAAAAGAATAGAGATATAATGTAGTTTAAGTATTACACTATCGAATTAATGTAATTAAGTTATACATTTTATGGGCTCGTAATTTTGGTTACAAGCTTGGACCAAATGATGCCGATTGACGAAGGTAAACTTTTATTTTTATTGTCATCTCAATCCAACGTAATTTTTATGTAACAATTATTTGAATATTTTTTGATTCATAATTATTAACTCTGTCAATTAATGTAAAAATGTTTGATTCAATAAAAAGTTTTAAAATGAATTAAAGATTTTTGAAATTTTAAGATCTAAAATAAATTATAAATATTTGTGTGACTATAAATCCTTTCATTAATGATAACATAAAAAGTTTAAAGTTAAATTAATATTATCAAATATAAAAAGATGTCATTTCTTTTTAAACTCACTAAAAAAAAAATGTCACATCAATTAAGATAGGGCATATAAAAAAATAAATATAACAATATGAGGCGATCTACAATTCACTTCTCCTCCAACATGGAAAAAAGAGGAAATAAGATTGAATAAGTGAAGGCAGTGGAATTAGAAAATATATTGTATGTAGAGAGATTGTATATGTATTATGCACTAATACACTTACATGTATTTCACTATTATTATCGATGCAGATACAATGTATATTCCACTACAATTTCTTATGCGCGCTAATACTATGTATTACACTATTATTATGTGCACGGATACAATGTATTCCACTATATTTTGAAATGAAAATGGTGATAGATTTTGTAACTAATCAAAACCTCGCTATTTTTTTTTGTAAATTTGAACACAAATAGTGTTATTTACGAATTTTTCTCCACAAAATAAACCAAAGAGCAAACTATATAAATTCCACTAGTTTAGGTCCTAATTATTAAAATTTCCGATAGTTTGAAATATTACTTTCTATACCATATTTCGTACTTTGGATACATGTATCATTACTCGCCAGATACATGTATCCGCCGGTTTGAATATTCGAGATACATGTTTTATTAATTTTGAATTAAATGTGTGTAACTGATTTCCTTAATTAGAGGAGTAATTGAGGCTTAATTAACAACTCTAACATATCTAGAGATTCCTTAGTGTATCAACTTTAACAAATCTTCCTCAAATAACGAAATCATAAAACAAATTAATTCTCTAATTGTAAAGTTCATCTTCTTGGCATCAATTTGTTTTTTTTTTGTCTTCCTTGCGATTGTGAGTTTTTTCAACAATGGCCAATATCACCATATTACTTTCTATGCCAAATTTTGTCCTTTGAATACATGCATCATTACTCGCCAGATACATCATACATGTATTCATCAATTTTAATATTCGAGATACATGTTTACAATATCAAATTAATTGAGGCTTAATATAAATACATGAAAAGGAAGAGCCGATTTGAATAATCGAGATACATGTTTACAATACCAAATTAATTGAGGCTTAATATCTTGAATACACGAAAAGGAAGAACTCTATACCAGATACATGATAATAATGTAACAATAGTAACAAACATCTACATATAATGCTGATTATCAAGATTTAGTTTTAATAGTTGAAGATGAAAGCATGATTTAAGAGGATGAAGGAAGTGAGAGATGGTGGAGCTAAGTGGTGGAGGACGTGGGGGTGGGGTGATGAGAGTTACGGCTGGGTAAGGTGATTGGCAGGGATATGGTTGGAGAGAGAATTCAAATTGTTAATGTGATTGGCAGGGGATATGGCTCTCTCTCGAGAAAAAGTTTTAATCGTCAATTAATTATTAATTTAGGTGTTTAAATATAAAGATAATTAATTAATTCTATTTTTAAGGAATTTGTATATTTGATTGTATCTTTTAAAATATGGTATAAAATATTAAAAGTGATAATATATGTAATTGTTTGAAACTAGAGGTAAGATTAGTATATATAGTAGTGATGTATGTCTAGTTAAGTAGTTTTTCCTAAACCAAACGGCTATTGGGCTGCCTTGAACTTGGATTCCTTCGGGGCTGAACTTCAGGCCCAATTCTCAACTGACTAACAGGCCCAATTGCACTTTAAAGCTCTATAAAAATCGGTATGAAATATGTATATTTTACTCAAGGCTTAGAATAGTGTATGAAAAAACTGTATAAAATTGATATGAAATATGTATCTCTCTCACAAAGCTTAGAATTTCACTCACAATTTTTGTGTATGAAAACGGTATAAAATTAGTTTGAAATGTGTATATGATTGTATAAATTTTGTATACAATGTACATGCACGTATCTAAAATTTATAAGTTCATAATATATGTATATTAATAAAGCAACGAAAGGATAAAGTGAAAGGAACATAGAATAAACTAGAATTTATACAAGATCTCAATTTATTTTTCCTTCTTGTGGAAGTAGCCGTTGGAATTTGTTTAATAAAACAAAATTTATTGGCAAATATAACCATATATATGCATATCCTGATGCTTTTCTTCATAAAGAAGCAGCAAAAAAACCTAACAAACAAATATAGCATCGCTTTCTCTGCTGACTAAAAGCCATCCTTTTTTCTTTTCTTTTTGAAATCATCATTACATATAAAACTAACACATTTTCCTGTTTCTGTTTGTACAATTACAATATAGTATTTCTCTAAATCTAGATTAAATTTTTAACCAAAAACATGTCCTCAACAGAAAACGCTAACAATGGTAACATGAACTTCCAGCGTTACTGGTGTTATCAATGCCATCTCATCGTCAGGGTATCACCGGAAAACCCCTCGGAGATCATCTGTCCTCGTTGTTTCGGTAACTTCCTCTACGAAATCGATGAAGCAAACCCTGGACAAATCTTAGACTTTACTGCATTTGATCCTTCTCCAGAAGCTAGAATTCTCGAAGCTCTAACTCTCATGCTCGACCCTAATTTATTCAACACCTCTCAAGGCAATGTAGTCCCTATTTTCCGTCGTTCAGACGGAACTGAAACTCTCGTACCACCACCTACACGTGAACGAACTCGAGACTTCTGGTTAAGGCCGAGAAGGAGATACTCATTTCTAAACAATGACACCGATGAATTTACACCAGAGAGCGGAATCCTAGCACGTCCGCGCTCATGGATTGTAATCCGACCATCTGGTGGACCTGACCGCAGAGAAAGACGGCGGTTAGGTCCACACGAAGTTAATAATAATAGAGATTATTTTACGGGTCCGGGTCTTGAAAATTTGATAGAAGAGTTAACACAAAATGATCGGCCGGGTGCTGCACCAGCACCCGAGCCGATCATTAATTCGATTCCGACGGTGGTGATTGTGGCAGCACATTTAAAAGATGATTCAGAATGTCCGGTTTGTAAGGAAAAATTTAAAATAGGTGGAGAAGCAAGAGAGTTACCATGTAAACATATATATCATTCGGATTGTATTGTCCCATGGTTAAGGCTACATAATTCTTGTCCGGTTTGTCGGAATCCGTTACCGGTTTCTTCTGAAGCTCAGATGGAAAGTTCTGATGATTGTCTTGAAGAAGAAGAAAGGATGAACAGACAGCGGCGTTGCTTCAGACTTAGACAAATGGCTGCTTCTCTTTGGCCATTTCGTTCGAGGTATCGTCCTATGCGTAACCATGGTGAGATCTAGTTCATATACATTGTAATAATAATACGAAACAAAAGGTTGAGATAAATGAAAATGGAAACTCATAGTACTCTTAAAGAATGCAAAACAAAGAGGAAAATGGAAACTCTCTCGTTTCAATTTGATTGTCTGATTTTGACTTTGATATAAAATTTAAGAAAATAAAGAATACTAATTTTTATTGTTGTGGTCTTAAAGAATGTATCAAATGTCATTTAATCTTGTGATTTTGAAAATGTCATGAAATTAAAGAACTGTCAAAAAAGAAAAGGTGTATTTCTTTTGAAAAAGATTAAAAAAAGAAAAGTAAAACAAACAAATTGAAATAGATGAATCATCTTTTGTCCTTTTCCGGCATTTTCTGTTTTGTTTTTAGTATATTTATAATTTCATAATTTAAAGAAAAAAAATGTATTGTGTGCCTACAGATGAACCATCGGTGTCGTCGTCATGTAATATTCTTTAGCGGATAAAGAGGGTCGGGACTGACGTGCACTCCAAACAAACTACACAAGATTACTTGAAGAAAAAGGGTACTATTGAAGCAGGCGGGGTGAAGGGATGAAGAAATTATAAGAAAAAACAAAGAAATTTAGAAAAAAGAGATCGAAGAATCTGTAAAGATAAACAGATCAATCATATTTTTATATGCAATCTCTTTGACGTACAATAGAGATATATATAACTTTGTGTTCTTGTAATAAGTTGAACGTATAAATTTCATTTTTTATGAATCAAGCTTCAAAAGTTGGTCCACCTGACTCATCCGCGCACCTGCCCTCTCTAACGCTTTGTCTCTTTGTTAGTCAAATCATTGTGATACTTCTCGTTCTGTCTTTTGAAATTACCCTATTGCGTCAACTGTAATAAATTGATGAACCTATAAATTTCATGATATTTAATGCTCCTAAATAGAATTTCTTTATTGGTTGATGCCTCATTATTGTAATATATAAATAGTTTTATATGTAAGAGCATATGTACCCATGATGATCAAATTCAAGAGAGGTTTATTGATCATAATTAGGATGCGAAAGTATTATAACTCATAATAATATTTTAATTTGAAAAGTTCATATATGTAATTAGTCATGCTTTCGTCTAGGCATCACATAGCTAGTGACTTATGATAAAGGTCATATCATAACTAAAATCCTTAAGAGGAATTATCAAATTTAGATTTTAAAGAAAAATAGAAAAATACTCACATGTTATAGTTTCATGGTGAAAATCATAGAATTTATGGAATGAAAGAACAAAGAGAATTCAAGAGTGCATGAGAAATTTGTAAGGAGTTCATGGCATCCATAACGAAGTAGCACGAACAAATTCATACTTAACCCAAATTGTTCATATAGTAAAATTTAATTATGAATTTCGAAGAAAAGGTAGTATGAGTGAAGAACAATAACGATCACGCACGTGTGATAACCTTAATTGCTCCAAATATTCACGAAAAAGATGATCTTTGAAGAAGAAAAACGTCAAAATCTTTTCTTAAACCCTAAAGATGTTCTTGGAAACTCTAAGAGTGTATGTTGTGGTCCCACATTCTATTGAGTTGGATAACCTGTGAATGTTCGCCCATACCTTTATCCTTATTTTCAGAAGAATGACATGGAATAATTAGTTGGGGATATGCTTTGCGACGGGGTGATTCGTCCCAGCACCAACCCCTTTTCTTCGCCTGTACTTTTAGTTCGCAAAAAGGATGACACGTGACATTTTTGTGTGGATTATCATGCCTTGAATGTTGTCACAGTGCGCGACAGATTTCCGATTCCCACTATTGATGAACTTTTTGATGAGCTTTATGGTGCCCAATTTTTTTCTAAATTGGATTTATTATCAGGATATCATCAGATTCGGGTCCGACCAGGGGACGGTGAGAAAACTGCATTTCAGACCCACGAAGGGCACTACGAGTTCCTGGTTATGCCATTTGGTCTCTTTAATGCTCCTTCCACATTTCAAGCCACCATGAATGATATATTTCATCCGTATTTGCGCCGCTTTGTGTTGGTTTTATTTTATGACATTCTGATTTATAGTCGCTCTTGGGATGCCCATCTTAAACAATTACGGTTAGTTTTACAATTGCTTCAGGAGCATAAATTGGTTGCTAAGCGATCAAAATGTGTGTTTGGCCAAACATCTGTTGATTATTTGGGCCATGTTATCACTACCGCTGGTTTAGCAGTGGACCCAACTAAAATTACAACCATTTAGCAGTGGCCAACGCCTTCTTCCGTGAAAGAAGTACAGAGTTTCTTAGGATTGGTTGGGTACTACCGTCAGTTTATTCATCATTATGCATCCATAGCTGCCCCATTGACCGACTTGTTACGTAAGGAGGCCTTTGTGTGGGTTGTACCCCAGCAGGAAGATTTTGAAGCGTTAAGGCTTTGTCTCAACTCCACCCCTGTTTTGGCACTTCTGGATTTTAGCAAAGCTTTCCAATTGGAAACTGATGCCTCTGGGGTCGGCATTGGAGCTATATTATCTCATAATGGCCATCCAGTTGCTTTTTTCAGTCAAAAACTTAGCAAACGCATGCAGCAAACTTCAACCTGTCACAGGGAAATGTTCGCCATCATTCAAGTTGTTGGCAAGTAATGACAATATTTGTTGGGACGCCAATTTACCATTGTGACTGATCAACAGTCACTCAAGAACTTGACCACCCAAACTATCCAGACACCTGAGCAACAAAAATGGCTTAGCAAATTGGTTGGCTATGACTTCACCATTATATATCGACCTGGCCGACATAATGGTGCTGCTGATGCATTGTCTAGAGTTTCGGATATCATTTACATGGAGCTATCTGGGAGTGTGCCCTCTCTTCTTACTGAATTAAGACACCTTAATGCAAGCCACACAGAATTGCTTCCACTAAAGCAATCCATTCTCATGAGCCCTACCTCCTTTCCAGCTTATTGTATTCGCGACAGGTTACTATTTTACAATGGGCGTTTGGTTATTCCCTCAAATTTTTCATTGTGCCAATAATTTCTATTGGAGTTTCATGCATCATCGATTGGTGGGCATGCTGGAGTTTCTCGAACATATCATCATTTGGCCTCTAATTTCTATTGGAAACGCATGAAACAAGATATGAAGGTTTTTGTCTCCGCGTGCCAAATCTGCCAGCAGGTGAAAGCTATCAACTATCACCCTTCAGACCTTCTTCAACCCCTATCAATTCCTGAGTTGGTTTTTGAAGATATCGCCATGATTTTTATCACATGTCTTCCTAGTTCAAAGGGAAAATCTACAGTCATGACAGTAGTAGATCGCTTGAACAAATACGGACACTTTATTTCCCTTCCAGCTACTTTGATGGCCAGAACTCACTTTATTTCCCTTCCAGCTACTTTGATGGCCAGAACTGTGGCTGAGGCTTTTGTGGTTGACATCATCCGCCTACATGGTCCCCCATACACGATAGTCACTGATTGCGATCCTAGATTCATTCACGATTTTTGGCAGGAGATACATCGGCTGCAAGGGACTACTCTAGCCATGAGTACCACCTATCACCCACAAATCGATGGACAATCAGAGGCTTTGAACAAATACTTGGAGAAGTATCTACGCTGCTTTGTGGCTGACGCTCCAAAAGATTGGGTTACTATGCTACCGTGGGATGAATATTGGTACAACACTGCCCTTCAAACTTCAGTGGGTATGGCGCCTTTTGAGGCAGTCTATGGCCGTAAACCGCCGTCTATAACTCGCTATGTCATGGGTGACAGTTCAAGTGATCTTGTGGACCAGTTCTTGTTACAGAGGGATGAAGTTTTACAGTTGCTCAAGTTGAACCTGGCCAAGGCTCAGAAGCGTATGAAAATTAATGCGGATAAGCTACGTACTGACATACATTTCCAAGTGGGAGATTGGGTTTATGTCAAACTCAAACCATATCGCCAACATTCATTACGTTTGCAACATTCTTATAAACATGGGCGCAAGTTTTTTGGACCTTTTCAGGTGCTCAAGAAAATAGGAGAAGTCACTTACAAACTTGACATTCTAGAGGCTGCGAAGATTCATCCTGTGTTTCACATTTCATTGCTCAAGCGTTGTATTGGCCAGCCTGAGAATCAAGTGACTCCTCTTCACTTGACTGAATCTAATTCTGATTTGCCACTGCCATATGTGAACCTTGAGGACAAGGTTCTCAATTCGAAAGGAAGTAATGTTGTGGTCCCACATTCTGTTGAGCTGGATAACCTGAGTGGGGGACCAAAGAGAAGCATGTGCATGAGGACTGCGCCTAAGAAATTAACAGATTATGTTGTGAGTAGTGCAAATCACGTGAAGGGCAACACATGTGCTGGAAATTAGTATAGGTAGCTAATATGAGGATGAGTAGGGTAGGCAACAAGTTATAGCAAATTCTTATTCTCATCCCTGTGATCTTCTCATCCTCAACATCTTCTTTATCTTTATTCATGCTTTTGTATTGTCTTTGTTTCCTTCAATTTCAGTTCTATTGTAATCAATTTGTCAGTGCTTGTTTATAAAAATACTACTTCAAATCTTTACTGTTCCAGTGTAGCATAGAATCTTATTACGAATTCATAATTAATGATTAAGAACGCTTAAAAACACTTTAAAATACATGGGAGAAACATACCTTGATATTGTAGATCGAGGAAAGTAGAGAAAATCGATCGACTTAGGGCTTGTAGGAGTGAAAAATAGAATCAAATATTCAAGAAGACAAGTATTTGAGAACCCCATCGGTTCACTCTACACTCAGCATAATGAGCATTCTTGGCACAAAATTTCCTAGAGAAATTTCCAACGGTCTACTCTACTACATTCTGATGAAATGATTGAGTTTGTAGAAAGATCCAAATGGGAAACGAAGCGTTAGGAACTAGATTGATCAAATACCTTTAATTTGATAGGTTTATCATACACTACACGACTCTTTATAATCTATAAGATATGCTTGTTTGAAGTTGAATCTTCATGAGCTTATACCAAAACTTAATATGTGGAAAAACTTCCAACCCAACTTTGTGCTAGAGTTCCCTTGTGACCATAATTCACATCCAACCCATTTTTACACTTAGACATTGACCTTTATTCCTAGGTACAATTAAATCCATCGAATTCCAATCTAATATAATACATGAAACGGTTCAAACCTTAACACAAAAGTAAGAGGTGTTACACAATATAAGACTATTTATCTACTAAATAATATTAACTATTCAGTAAATTTGTTCACATACTTACTCCTATATTATACAAATTATTTCCCATCAAAAATATTTTTTGAAAAACATATCTGTTTCAAAATAAACTACTTATAAAAGCTTGGTCAAACAAACTTATATATAGATCCAACATATATACAATCTACTATATACTATTACAAATATTTTTTCACTTTATTTGAATTTTTAAAGTTGAATTTGAAAATAGAGTTGTGTTTGCTTATAGTTTTTCCAAATAATTCTGGTTTTTAATGTACTTTTTCTAAAAACATGAAATATAATTTAAATGCGGTTATTTTTATTTTAAAAAGTTAGGATAATCTTTCTTAAAAAATATAGTAAAATGAAAAAAAAGAAATGAAAATAAGGAGCAAGTGCTTTCTCCAAATTTCAAATACAACTTGCGCTGATTTTAAAATAAAATAATGAAAAAAATTTCATGACCAAATATGACCAAACGCCCATTTAAATTACCAACAATTATTATGATGGATTATTGGTATCCTCTATCCTCCAAGTAGGGTGTACATACATCGTTTTAGTTTGAATTTTGATTTAAAAATAAGTATGTTAGTTTATTTAATTTATAAATAAAATAAAATCAACATAAAATCATTTTTTTCAATTTTAGTTGGTTCTTTTGATCTTCTTGACTTTTCCATTTTCTCAAAAAAAATAATCTATTACACCGTGATTATAAAAGAGATTAAATTGAAAATATTGTTCCTTAAATCTTAATTGTGTTATTTAGTGCAACACTAAAAGTTCTCAATTGAAGAGACATCTCATATAATCAACACACGAGTAAATGATTCTATTGTTTAATGTCATCTCCTAGATATTGTGTTAGAAAAACATATTATAAAAAAACTCACAAAAAGACGCATCACAATCACACGTCAATTTTTTTAGGACAAATTACAGAAATGCATACATTTTGTTTCACTTATTTCCATTATCCCCTATTACTTTTAAAAATCTCCAAAATCCCTTATTTCTTTAATGTGTTCGAGCTGCATATTAATGTATTCGAGCCAGTATTTAATGTATCCAAGCCAATATTTAATGTATCTGAGCTAGTTTTTAATGTATCCGAGCTACATATTAATGTATTCGAGACAATATTTAATGTATCCGAGCTACATATTAATATATCCGAGATAATATGTAATGTATTCGAGCTACATATTAATGTATCATTGTATCCGGTTTTTTTAATTTTTAAGGGATTAATGTAATTAAAAACTTATTAGAGATAAATTGTAATTTTATATTAAAACTATGGGATTTATGTAATTTACCCATTTTTTAATCATATTATAAAGCTTAAATATAAAATAATATATCTAAACATTAAAAGCTATAAACTAATACTTAAAATACTTACAAAGTAGAGTATAATTAATATTTTCTATCTATAGAAAAATTAAAATTATATATTATATATATATAAAAGAAAACCCTAGACCCGCCTACGTGGCGCCACCACAAATCAGGATTTCTTTTTAAAATTATTTATTTTCAAAACTAATCTTCCCCTTTCATTAAACGTTGTGACTTTTATGAAAAGTTGTGACTTTTATGAAGGGTTGCGACTTTAATGAAAAATTGTGACTTTTATGAAGAGTTGCAACTTTTATGAAAAATTGTGACTTTTACGATAAGTTGTGACCTTTTCGAAGGGTTGCAACTTTTCCAAAGAGTTGTGACCTTTCCGATAAAGCACAATAAACATTTGTTGACACTGCCCTTTGTTGTTTATAAATAGAGAGATTTCCTCTCATTTTAAAACAACAAAAATTCTAAACTTCTTCTTCTTTTTCTGTACAAATAAATATTTGTGTACTTTGCTCCTGTTGAGTGGCTTACTACACCATTGTATTTGTATCAATACATTGGTGAATATAATCGTTCTATCTTGAGAGAATTTATTCCTTTAAACATCGGGTAGTAGAGGGGAATAATTTTCTTAAGGGGACACTGTGCATTCAGTGGGCTCCATTTTTTCCTTTCTGTTTCATTCTATTGTTACAAATTTTGGTATTTTTTTTTTACAGTCTAATAGTTTATGCTTATGTTATTAATAATATAACATTTAAGATTTCGGAGGAATGTTTTGCCTTAAGGATAAAATATTATTGACAATGTAGAGTATGAATCGAAAATACGAATATTACTGAATAATCATATGTAAGCTTAATAAAAGAGTTCAGTCCCGTGCAAAGCACGAATAATTTACGTAGTTATATATATATATGTATATATATATATATGTCAATTTAATTTAAATTCAATTTGTTTCTTTTTTTCTATTAATAATAACAAATCAAATTAAACCAAGCCACCACTACCTTCTTCATTTGGTAACACTAGCAGAGCACTTGTCTTTCTCGAGGCTCTTCACCATGTTCGATCACCTCCAACGTCTCCCAGTCCTCTTCTTTTTCCTCCTCCTTTCACTCTCATTCTCCGAATCCCTCCATGAAAACAAAGAATCAGACTCACCCATTTCCCGTTTTCAAGGATACCTCAGAATCAACACTGCCCATCCTAACCCAAACTACACTGCCGCCATTAACTACCTCACTAACTTCGCCAACTCCATCCCTAATCTCCACTCCAAAGTCATTCACCTTACCCCTACTTCACCCCTCCTCCTATTAACCTGGCCAGGTTCAAATCCTTCACTTCCCTCCATTCTTTTCAACTCTCATCTTGATTCTGTCCCTGCTGAACCAGATAAATGGACCCACCCGCCTTTCTCCGCTCACAAGACTTCCGATGGAAGAATATTTGCACGGGGAGCCCAGGATGATAAGTGTATTGGTATGCAGTATTTGGAGGCAATCAAAGCGATTCAAACTAGTGATTCAAATTTTGTGCCTCTGAGAAATGTTCATATTCTGTATGTGCCTGAAGAGGAGGTGGGTGGGTTTGATGGGATGGGGAAGTTTGTGGAGTCGAAAGAATTTGAAGAGTTGAATCTTGGGTTTATGATGGATGAGGGACAGGCTTCGCCTAATGATGAGTTTAGGGTTTTTTATGCTGATAGGACTCCTTGGCATACGGTGATTAAGGCTGTTGGAATGCCTGGACATGGGTCTAAATTGTATGATAATACTGCTATGGAGAACTTGATGAAGAGTATGGAGGTCGTTACTAAGTTTAGGGAGTCTATGTTTGATATGGTCAAGGCTGGACTGGCTGCTAATTCTGAGGTCATATCAGTGAACCCGGTGTTTCTCAATGCTGGAACTCCTTCCCCAACTGTGAGTTTTCGATTGAGCTCACTCTTTTAAGTTCTAGTATATTCTTTTTTCCAGCAGTACTTGATTTATTAGGAATTTTATCATCCGGATTCTCTTTCTTATTCAACTTGATGAATATGTGATGCCAATGATACTTTCTTAACTGATTAGTCTTTCAAATTTTCTTTAGCTTAAAAGTTATTGTTGTATTGTTGTTCTTAAAGTATATTGAAGTATGATCAAAAGTAACTGTAATGTATTTGTAAAAATGAAATGGAAATACTGTAATCTGTAAAGAAGAAGGAATTGGACTCGAAATGGAACTCTTTATTGATTCAACTGAAAGGTTACAATTGAATTAACAAAAGAACTACTCCATAACCATGAGCTCCAGTGACCTGTAATGGTAGAATTAAGGTAAGAAGAAGAAGATAAGAAAGAAGAGACTAGACTAGGAAGAAGAAGAAGAGGTAGATTGAGAGAAAATAAGAATTCTCAATTGATTCTTCAATCACTCCCTTCACATTTTCCCTCTGTTTATATTGATAAGAGAGTGATGAGGCGTCACCTCTGCTCATGTGACTTTCAATCAACTTAGATGCCTCTTAAATCTTAATCAATCAAATCATGACAGAAGCCAACCAATTGGGAATAACTTCTAAGGTTAGGTAACGAATTATGAACCTGTTCCTGTTAACAACTTTTCTATGTATTAAGTAACATTGGCTTATGGTGTATTGAACGTGTTTCCTTGTAGTCTATGGTTGTTCTTATCATTTTTTCTTTGCATAGGGTTTTGTGATGAACATGCAACCCTCTGAGGCTGAGGCGGGATTTGATATTAGGATGCCTCCAACAGCTGACCCTGAACTAATGAGGAAGATAATCGAAGAGCAATGGGCACCAGCTTGGAGGAACATGACATATAAGGTGAATAGTTACTTTTCTCTATGCTTATCGATGTTATTTTGCAGATCTTAGCTTATCTTCCCACTATTGCTGTGCGATTTTTTTTTGAAAATTCATATAGAAATATCTTGCTAACCTTTCTTGTAATGCATAGTTTGCATATCTGAGATTTGAAAGTTATATCAATTGTTTCCAGCCACAGTTCAAATGCCTTTAGATTAAATGATGGTGCACTTATTAGCTTTCGGAACTGTTCAGAGCATTTTGAGGTATATCATCGGTATACTGAAATATTTGCATCACTGTTTAAAGTAAGTTGTTGATATCAGCTTTTGTAAATATGTTTTTTCAGTACTACCTAAGTACTATTTGAAATACAAATGTTACCAGTTTCCAAAAAAAAAAAAGTTGTTGATATCAGCAAACAGGTTTCTGGTGTAGAATTCACTATCCTCTGACTTGTCGATTTAAAAAGAAAAGGTTACAGGTAAGCCAAAAATTACTTGTTGAAATCGTAAGCCTCCTAGGCCTTACCCATGTTGACTTGCTTATACTGAAGGTTATTGTGGCATTGAGTAATCATCTCTATATAAAAAACATAGTCACTAGGAGCTGGCCAAGCTAAATTTGCCATCTATGCCACAAGATCTGATGGAATCTGCCACTCTCCCCTTTATTGAAGTTTTGTGTGCTGTAAGGACAGCTCATACTGAACTGTGGGCTTGGTAAGCCTTGGACAGGCTGGTAACTGAAGTTGACCAAAGAGTATTTTTCTGGTTGTCTAGTCGGCTTGAGCTCCTGCTTCTGAGCAAAATGGACTCGCTTTGCACCATGGATTTCTACTTAACCAATATGTTGGGGAAGTGGTGCATTATTTCATTAATATCCATATCGATTTATTCCTGTATGAATGGCGTGGTTATTATCATAGGAGGTGGAATCAAAAAGGCATGCATCAAGAAGCCAAAATGTGTTGATTCAACTAAAGGAACTATCAGCCAGTGTGGTGAATCTTCCAGTTTTATCTGTCTGAGTAGGGAGAACCATGAGTTACAGTCTTTTCCCCAGGATCTTGCCCAACTTCAAGTTCTTGAACCGAGTGAAATTGGGTCCTAAAGAATTAAATCATCAAGGACTATTGGATCCCACTATCTGTACAATACCATCTGTACCTGGGTGCGAGCTTGTGCTGGAAAATCACCTAGCAAAGTAGGCATGGGGCACTCATCCACCCTTTGCTGCAAAACCTTTTGTTGGTCCGAATTAGCAATACTTTTGAACTCGCTAGCCCGGCAAGTGAATTGATAACCAAGATCAATCCAACCTCGGGTGACCTGTCTGAAACCCTGCATCTGACCAGAAAAGCCATCAACTCCACAATTCTGCACCTTGAATGCACTGACCGAAATAAGGAGGCAGTACTTTGGCATTAACGTGAAGTCAGTAGACAAATCTATACTTGTCCTGATTTGATCAGTAGATGTGCCTCTTTCAATAGGTTTCTTTGTCTTTTTTGTTTTTTGTTTTTTAAGAAGATGACTAATCTTCCCTAGAGCAAATTAGCACGTTTACTACGAAATGCGGGGAGGTCATTCATAAAGAATGACATAAGCTTCAGCTCTTCTTGTTGCCTATAAAAACTGTATTTGCGACCATCTCCAACCTTACTCTATTTTACTCTCCATTCTCTATATTTGGAGAGTAAAATAGAGAATGTCCTCTCCAACCACTCTGTATTTTACCCTCTACTCTCCCATTATAGAGAGTTGAATAGTAGTTCTCCAAATTTGGAGAACTACTATTCATACTCTCTATTTCCCATTTTGAATATTATATTATTATTTCTACTATTTTGTAATTAACATATTATTGTTCATACAAGGCTATTAATTAAATCTCTAATATTCACAATTCTTTTTAAATGTAATATAACATTTTTTTAAATATTTTATTTTATATATACTACTTTCATCTCGAATTAATAATATTTTAATTTTTTTTTAATTTTCGTCATTTTGTGATACAATTTGATGTTATTATTAATTTTCACTATGAAGAATGCACAAAATTTAAATGATAAGATAAAAAATTTAATTTAAAAATATAATACATAACATAATAATTTAAATACAAGATAACAATACAATACAATGAATAACATAATAATTTTAAAAATCAAAACAATAATTTAGTAATCCGGTAGGTCGTTTCTAGATTTAACGATATTCAAAAAAAGAATTAGTGTATGATTTAGAGAAGTTGTGGTTGTGTTGGTTGATTTCTTTTTTCAGTTATTCGTAGTTGTTCTTTAGAAATTCAGAATAAAATATAATTTAATATTAAATTAAAAAAAACAAACAATTAAAATTTTATATTACATGTAATTATATAGGATGATTATTTGGTAAAAAGAAAGAAAAGATTTATATTATGGAATAACAAAACAAAAATGAAAGAGAAGACGATTCTTTTTTAGAGAGTAAAATAGAGAATTGGGTTGGAGTTGGTTGTTTGAAAAAATAGAGAACTCTATATTTGGAGTGTAAAATAGAGTGTAGGGTTGGAGATGCCCTAATACTTATCGCTGTCTGCCAATTCAGTTCAAAACCGGGCTGATATGGAGCGATGTTCCATGACCGATTTTATAGGCTACAACCAAAAGTCACATATTGCCGATCTCGTCAACTTGCAGACTGATGAATCAGTTACGTGAAGAGATTTTAGAAGATGCGACTGGATGGAATGTTCAATTGTCAGAATCTCGGTATGTCAGTATCTCTGTGGTCAACATGCATCCTTGGTTCAAAGAATTGCTCATAGAATAAGAGGAAAGGGTTTCAAAATCTCGTCTTGTTTTCAGTGTGATTACATGGACCGACGGAACCTAAACCTTCTTACTAGTAGTAGTCTCTGTAGGTTCATGCAATCGAAATCATCCGGAAAAAACATATTCTTGTCCGCTCTCAAGTTGTCAAAAGCTAAGGAGTTGGTGAAGATTGAGGAAAGAAAAGAATGCTACCACTTTGATATTTCTAATTGATACTTGACCAGTTCCTTAGAGATAAACAGATCAAACTTCTGGAAACATACAAAACTTCCATCAACCAAAGAGTTGAAGAACAAGCATATTATAATCATACTAACTCAACTGTGTCATCTTTCATAATGTTATCTAGACGGCAATCACCAATGACATGACCATCTCATCGAAAAGCTTAAACTGTTAGGAAAACATACTTTCATTTACTTAATTATATCTTCAATACGCCCTCTCACATGCAGACCTATTTCTATTACATCGAGGCAAGCATGTGGAAATTCTTTTTGATAATAGGTGGCAGTGAGATTTGATCCAATGACCTTTTCCTGCTCTACTACCATGTTGAAGTGTGTGATCATCTAATTTAAAAGTGTAAGTTAGTAGAGAGAATACACATTTATTTATCTAGTTAAATCCTCAACATGTCCAATCACGTGCTGACCTGATTCCTTCTCATAGAGTAAGCACGTCAAACATTTTTTTGATAATGGGTGGCATTGAGTCTTGAATCTAGTATCTCTGCGTGCTCTACTACAATGTTAAAGTGTGTGACCATCTCATCTAAAAACTTAAGTTATTAAAAGAAAATCTTTTGGCTTAAGTCATATGCGCCCCTTAAAGTTGTCCGCATATTTCACTTTGACACTTCAATCTATCCTTGTACCTATTGAACACCTTATTTATTCAAAACTCATTCCCATTAGACACAAAATGTCATGACATGGCAAAAAACACGTGTTTCACCCTCATTAAGCACGTAAAGTAATTGATTTTTTTTTTCTCTAACTTATACACCTAAATTAATAAAAAATAAAAAAGTTGATTACCAAACAAAAAAAAAAAAAACTAAGACAGGCTTCTTCCCCACCCAGTGTTCCCCTCCCTGCAGCTATTCCCATCCACCATTTCCATCATCTCTTTAGCATACACACCCCACTCCCTCCACCTATCTCTCTTTCTCTCACCCACTCCAGTTCTTCTTCTTCTTTCTTTAAGTTTCAAATATTCTGGCGAAGCTCCATTCTTTCCAATGAAAAAAATATGAACTGATTTTTTCCGGTAAAAAATTGTTATTATTTCTTGTAATTGTGATTATGATTACTAGTGGGAAGAAGAAGAAGGCAATAGGTAGGAAGTTTTGATGCTATTAGAATGAAAGGGGGATGAGTATTTAGTTTGGGTAGACAGCAATGGTGTACTGCCAACGCTGGTGAAAGGGGTAAAGATTAGATGGAGAAGAAGACAAGGGTGGGCGATGGTTAACAGATGTTCAGCCAGTGTCTCGGTACATATATAGAGCATACTCTCCAGTGAGGTATGACTTGGAAGAGTTAGAAAAAGATGTATGTCCAGTGGAACAGATTGGACTGTGTTGATACAATAATGAGATGGAGTGATAGATCAGTTACTAAGTGTGGTAAGAGGTGGTTGGATAGCACTAATCAAGTGAAGCTTGACGTCACTCACCTGTTTTCAGTCCGAACTTGAGCAGGAGCGAGAAGCTTTTGTCTCATAGATGTTCCTATTTGATTGTACCTGTTGTTCTAACTCCGTTTTATTGGAGCCTTCTGCCACCAGTTCACCAAATTGTGCACCACTTACACTTCGCTAGAAAGTACTTTCTTGATTTTAGAGACTACTTCATCACTTGTACAAAGGGGGTTCTATATGCTGAAGTTTTCACTTACCTGTGACCTACCATCTCCTAACTGTGGCTATCTCTGCATAATTCTGGAGCAATAAGAGGGAGAAAAAGAAAGAGGTGATATGATACCTAAATATTAATCTGAATTGACATGAATCTGACGATGAACTAGATTTGAAGGGAGAATAGGGAAGCTTACAGTTGGAGAAGAAATTCCTTCGCCTTGAATTTCGTCAATTTGTTTGCAATCTCCTGCCACCAGAGTTTGATTATGATCAATCTTGTCCTACTCCCTTCTACTACAGTGTTTCTATTGAATTCTCAAAATCTGTTGTAGTTTGGGATGATGTAATATTCATATATTTGTTCCTGTTTGTTCCATTTCCGATGTAGATCTCCCTGGTTCTTTGGATGTCTCCATCACTACTTTTGCAGATCCAAAAAATCTGTTGCTTTTGATGAAGATTTCCTTCTTTCGATCCATTCAAAGCACGCGGATGGTTCTCTCTTTTTCTCAATGATCTCATATGACTTTCCCCCAGCTAAGAAGGCCTTCCTTTCCATCTTAAATGGATTTTACACTAGTTTTCAACTGATGACACTCCAGAGTCATAGTAATTGCTATTATATGATCAATTTGAAACTTGGGTTCTACCAATATGGACCTAAAGATGATGGTAAAGTGTAGCTGCTGTCGAGAGACAATGTTAAGAAGAAAGTTTTGAGAAGAGGAAGGTTTGGAGAAGTCGATAAGAATGTTGGCTTGGAATTCACAGATTAGCATTAATTTGGTTGGAAATCTAGAAAGAAATAAGAGCTTAAGAGTACACATTTTGATCCAATGGTCATTTTCTTGTATTTCTGAAGCTGTTCGATGACTGAAAATTCTCTCCTTGAAGTGGGTTCCATAGTTTTCTATTGTCACAATATTGGGACAACTCTGTTTATCAATCTGTCAATCAATCAGCTATGCCTCAATATAATGAATCCTCTGTAATCATTCTGTTCATCAGTCTGTCAATCAATCAGCTATGCCTCAATATGAATCCTCTGTAATCATTCTGCTGGTCAATTCTGTTTATTCAAAACAAACTTTATTTAGGGTGACAACTCTAAATAGAGCATATATAAGTTAATTTGGAGTAGAGATGTCATTTCTAATGTAAGTAATGGTTGGCTTCATTGTTAGGTAGATGCTTTTCCCCATTCCCACTCGTATGTTTTAAATCACCAGATTTAAAGTAGTTTACATTTGGGTTCAATATGTTATTTGTTTTACTAAACACAAAAAAGGGACAAGGTGTACTTTTGGTCTTCTGATTCTCATGCTTTTTGTAATGTGGCAGATAACCACGAAAGGATTCTTAAGGGACATCATGGGACGTCCTCTGATGACACTTGCTTCCGATTCCAACCCTTGGTGGTCTGTGTTCAATGAAGCTGTTACTAGAGCTGGTGGAAAACTCTCCAAGCCTGAAATATTAGCTTCGACTACTGATGCTCGATTCATGAGACGGCTAGGAATTCCTACCTTTGGTTTCTCCCCAATGAAGAATACCCCCATCTTACTTCATGACCACAATGAGGTTTGTCTCTGCTTCTATCTATGACAAATCAGTAATCACTTGTTTCTCTGATGCCAATCGTTTGTTCTCCTGGCAGAACCTCAAGGATACTGTTTATTTGGAGGGGATTAAGGTGTATGAATGCATTATAAAGTCATTAAGTTCCTTTGAGGGATCTTATGAACACTGATGCAATGGGCTTCTCAACAATGAAGCATCTGAAAACTTGGTATAATATTCATCTCTTTTGAGTTTTCCTTAATTTCAAGGTATGCTAGTTTTAAATCTGCACGTGCTATAAACATTAGTCCAGGTCCTTTAGAGTTTAGGCACAAATCTAAATTTGTTAAATTCTACCGTTACCTTTGTAAAACAAAATAGAAATTATTAACTTCTCATTGAGTATCTTTTTAATTGTCTAAGTGGAATTTAATGTTTGTCTCTTTACAAAACCTGTGGCATCATTGAAAAACGTACTGGAGGATTTTTCCTTCTATCAGCTGGCTGGTGTTCCCTTTTCATACTAGTGTTCCCTTTTCATACTAAGATTACTTGGGTGAACTTGCAGTTTCATGCATCGCTTGGTTGATTGATTGTGTCTCATGACTAGAATCTCAGCTTCCCTGCCCGACATGAAAACAGAAACAAATTGTTTATCAGATTACCTTTCCTTCCAATACCTAGTTGATTGAGTTCGATAAAGAATATTCAAATTAGTGTAAGCATCATGTAATGCAAACAGATGATGTTACAAATGGAGTGAACTATTTTTGTTTCCTTCGATTCATTGTAATTTAGCTGATTCAAATTTTTTGTCTGCTTCGATGTCTGGATGAGTTCTCGATCAGTAGTTTCTTAGACGTTCTAGCATTTGCCAGTAGATTTAGCATCACTTATAAATCTACTCCTTGAAAGTCAATTGCAAGTGACATGAATGCAACCCCTGGAAAAAAAGAAGGAAGAAGTGTCTGATTGCTGATAATTCGGACTACGTTAGATAAAAAATTACTGCAAAGCATAACTAGAGCATAGGTGCAAAGGGAGAGATTATCACGTTTCTCTGCATAGGAAGTTTGAGAATTTCAGGTTTCATGAGAATTTTTTCTAGCACATGAACATTAACCAACAGTTGATAATAAAAAGTTTCTTTCCATTTGATATAGATCCTTTCAGCACATGAATGTTAACCAGCAGTTTTACTGTTAAACTTCCACGATCTGAATGTGGAAGCAGAGAAGATTCGTCAAATAGCCCCTATAATATTTGTGATAATCCTTATCGACGACTACCTTCTTGCAAATGTATAATGTAAAACAGAAAGCGTGTCCTTGATTTTTTTGCACATAATGTACCAAATTTGACTAGCACCCAAGGTGTGGCTTGGTGGTCAATGAAGTGATTGTGAATCCTGAGGTCTTAGGTTCAAAATTTAATGGAGACAAAAAACACTAGGCGATTCTTCCCATCTGTCCTAGCCTTGGTGGACAGAGTTACCTTGTACCTGTTGCTGGTGGTAGGTGGTAGGTATCCCATGGAATTAGCCAAGGTGCGCGAAAGCTGGCCCGGACACCACGGTCATAAAACAAATAAAAATTGACTAATAGATTTGATTGCTTTTCAACTGTAACAGGTCATTGGTCTTAAGCTTTTGATGAAGAAAAGACCACACAACTGCCACTGGAACCTGAGCTTTTCAAATAAGATGGCCCAAATCAGAATTCCTCAAGGGTTGTAGAAAGAATCAGATATGAGAAACTGGATTTGAATGTCTAAGATTCTTTTACTCCTCTTTTTGTGTGTTTTAAGGAATCCCCCAAAACTAATATCTTTTCTGATTTCTAAATGAAACAAAATGATATACATTCTTATTTTCTGGTAACCAATTCATATGATGGTTTGGCTGCTGCATCTGAGATGTTAAGCAGCAGGATTAACTTCTTTTTCTTCAGTGCAACTCCTGCCCCTCAGGCTATGAGAAAGAAACTACACCAACATACCCTAATGCAAGGATCTCACATAGAGAGATGATTCAAGCACAGCACAATTTTGTTTGGGTCTGAACAGTTAGCAACATGACTTACTTGATCGATTTGGGATTTACCAAATGAACTTTGTGGATTTAAACACTCATCAAAATATTCTTCATGTCATTTTTATCAAAAAAGATGTATGAATCTTTGTTTCTTTTATATGCTATTAAGATATTACAAATCCCACCAGAAATCTCCAAAATTAACTTGCACTCACTAAGTGCTTTCTGTTTTTGGAAGGGATTCCTGTTACTTTCCATCTTTTGCTAACAATTTACCAGTGAGTTGCCTGTTAGTGTCCTAAGTCGCCTTACAAATATGATCCTGAAATAGTGATTTCCATATCAGTAGAACCAGTAGCATGTTTTGTCTGAAGTTTTAACCCTCCACCCCTTTGTTTATTTTGAGTGTGCTGCAGTTTATGCCTGTTCAAACTGTGGACTTGAATGAACATGTCAATGCTAGTTGTCTGATGTATGAACATCTCATAACTGCTGATTTGATAATTGATTTTCATAGTCATATTTCCAAGAAACTCTAGGTGTTGACATAGAATTAATCCAAGCTCTGAAATCATGTTTTTTTAGTTTTGCAGGGGATCTCTCTTTTGGAAAAGATGATTTGTGCACACAATATGGTTTTATAACATCATTTACAAAAATAACAAGATCATCTACAGGGGAAAAGTGTTTCACCCTTTAGACTCGTGTAAATGTAAGTGTACCACTTTCAATAAATTATGTTGACAAAGCATGCAAAACTATGCTTCTTTGGAGCTTCTATCAATTATCCTCTGATGTAAATACCCATCTGGAGTTTAGTCAGTCAATGTTTCTATCTATGTCAAACAATAAAATAAAAAGGGCAGCTCGGTGCACTAAACTCCCACTATGCATGGCCCACGAGGTTCAAGTAAAGGCCGGATCACAAAGGTCTGTTGTACACAACCTTACCCTGCATTGTTTCTGTAGCTCGAACCAATGACCTCTTGAGGTAGCTCATAATATACATGTGATATTGTTATCCTTCTAGTGTTATTGATATCCTATTTTTCTTTGCAAGTCTATCTGTCTAGATGTACATGTTTGTATATTATTTAGTGGATAATAAATGTAATGTCCAATTTGAGATTGGAATTTGGGTGCTTCCAGGATGTTGCTACCTTGATGGTTGTTGCCTCATTTTCATACTACACACATCAAGATTCAGAGCCTCTATATGATTTTTTTGCCCATAACCTAATCTCCAAATCTCATCAACAAATATTTAAAAATTGGGTTATTTGATTGATTTGTCTCATCTTATTAGCTGGTAAACCTCTGCATCTATTGATTTAATATGTTGGGTCACATTATTGCATTTTGTGTTTTTTCCAATTTAATATGCCATTGGTACGGAACGTCCTTTAGCCATGGTACTAGTACATATTATTTCAAAGTACCCCCCACATGATCATTTCAACAAGATTGAACTAGTTTTGAAGATTGGATAGGAATCTTTCCTGCTCATTAATGTTAAATGTCCTTTGATGTCTAAGAAGTGACTTATTAAATGGTGATCTTGATTTACCACGATGTAGTGGCATAATTGAGATTCCTCCGACCTTAAATATGTTTTGACTCTTTGGAAATGAAAACTTTTTGGAAGAGCATTTTACTCCTTTAGTAGACCTACCCTAGTATAGATCTGAATTAATGGGGTTGAAATTTCGAATATCAAATGATTAAACTAAAAAAAATGTATCATTGAAGATGTAGTGAAAATTGTTGAGATTTCTCCATCCTTAGTTAAGTTTGGTCTTTGGAAAGTGTTTTACCCCTTTGGTGGACTTGCCACAGTGCAAATCTGATTAATTGGACCAACAAACTTCGGATATCAGATGATTAAACTTTAAAAAAAAATGCCCTTGATTTGCCATTGAGGGGTGTGATGGGATAATTGGGAGTTCTCCACTCTTAAATAGGTTCGAGCTTTTTAAAAATAGAGAACTTCTTGGTAGGAGGCTTTACTCCTTAGTAGACTTACTCACGTGTAAATTTCAATTAAATAAGCCAAAGACTTCAAATACCAGATGGTTAAACAAAAAGAAAATGTTCTTGATTTCTCCCTTTGGAGAATGGTCTCTTGGATCAAATTGTTAAATTAGAACTTATTATACCAATTACCAAGCAAGAGTAGCTCTTAGAACAAATGGTTTCTTATTTATTTTTCTCTTTTTTTTTTTTTGGTTTCCTACCCGGTGTCTGGAGTCGGAGGTAAAGCGCTCCCTAACAAGAGTGACTCCATACCCAAGGAGACTCGAAGCCGAGACCTCTAGTTAAGGATGAAGTAGTACTTATCACTTCACCACAACCCTTGTCGGTGAACTAATGATTTCAATTGTAAACATTCCAATGGTGAATGTTATCTCCATCCCTACATATAACTAAACATGTCCCATCCTTCTATATGAGTACTAAACAAATCCCATGGGACCAAACATGCAATGGAACACAACTCATTTTGAATTACAAGATTAATTACCTTTTATCAAGTACATATATTGTAACTTCTAGGAAATAGAGAACAATATTTGTGAATAGATGAATGTAGATACACCGTACAAGGAACAATATTCTTGCTTTGGTTGGTGTAACAATATCTTTAAATGCTGGACAAGTGGGGTGAACAATCAAACATCAAAGTAATAATTCAAAGTATGGTACCTCTAAATTATTATAACTCTCACTATGAGGTCACTACTTAATTTTAAATTACTTAATTCCCTTTCATACATTAGTTTTCCTCTTAATATAATGATCAAGAAGGAATTAAAGTTACTATAATATTAAAGCAAACTATACATTATTTTTTTCAACACTTGATACTGAACTGATTCGATCAATTACAAGATTTTTTTTGTCCGTTTGTTGATTGTGTTATGTTTTTCAAGTTATCTTGAACTTCCCTAGTCTTATCTATGCACCACATTTGATTGCCACGCTCCTAATAACAATTGGTGGGTTGATGAGGCCGGGTCAAGGTTGAGGACTGACAAACTTCTACGGTGGAAAGCTCTACAAGAAGGGTACATATTATTTAAGTAAATCTCATATTGAAAAGGAAGGAAAGAGTGAAGTGCTATATAAGACAAAGTACAACTTCATATGGTACGTACATGACTTTTGGGCTCGATGATGACAGAGTCCAAATTACAAATTTGTTATTTTTGTTGGTATTTGAACTTGAATATCGCATAACAATGGTGTCCAACCTCAAAAAGGACGTTGACTCTCAAGGATGGAGGGGGGGGGTGTATGTGATGCCCCTTGCGAAGGGTAGGTTGATGAGGGTGGGTCGATGGCCGAACTAACAAGCTTTATGCTGATAAGCTTTCGAAAAAGGAGTTCATATGACATATTAGACAAATTCCATATCAGAAAAGAGGGAAAAAATTCACATAGTACGCACACTTTTAAGCGTATCTATTATTTTGACTGGTTATTAGAGTGTCCCACTGGAGACTAAAGGAGGGCAATCGAGCTGGAAAAAAATGTTTTTGTGGGAATTAATCATAAATGAACTGTTATGAAATGTCTAATAGTGAAAAGATTGTTATACATGGTTACTTAATTTGTGCATTTTTATCTTTGCATAATTTAATCTCTACGTACGTTGATACTTGATACACATATTTTTATTTCGTATTTTATAAGGCATAATATAATACATCAAATCATATCGATTGTAAGCAAAACTTAATGCACATATTAACTTTTTTTTCTTATGCGGCCAATCAATTGCATTACACACACTTGTGCTCATTTATCATGATTTGAACCCTCAATCTATCGATTCAATGATGAAGGTGTTCAACTACTTGAACAAGTTTCACTCGTCAAACTTCATTTGAATTGTGTATCAAGTAGTTATTTTGTTTGAAATATACTTTACATTAAATTTAAATTAAATCAAAATTTTAAAATTTATGGAAGTTGCTTAGAAATGATATTATGATGGAATATTGTCAAATATTTTGGTGTAGAATTACTGTTTCAAAAGGGCAATTTGCCAAACTGTAAAAACTATGTTAATATTTTTGGTTAATCTATTTTGTCGGTCATCTCTAAATTAAATTGTCCAACAGTTTAGTTAAACCAACCACCATAAAATGGTTAAACAAAATTTCAGTACATTAATGCATATTGTTTTTAAAATATTATTGTACTTAATTTCTCCAAAGATCCTTAAATTAAGGTGGTGTTAGTGTAAACTCACATTTTTTCCTCTTAAACATTATTTTCTTTGGTTTGTTAAGCACTGAGACATGCAAGTTGAATGTTAATTAACTAATTAGTCAATAATCTTTTGTCCATATTTCTTGTCAAATGACGTAGCTAGCTAGCGTTCGACTCAATTAGGTCAAACATCAATCAATTGACTCGCGTAGGCTCGGTTAACAAACAAGTCGTTTGATTGCTGATTAGAGCTATGTACGTATTAGTAATGTAAGAATGAGTTATGCAGAGTTTAACTATTCATGTATTACTTATTCGATCTTCTATTTTCATATATAAAATAATACATGAACTGACTCATAAAGTATACTTGTTTTATTTAAGCGGAATTGTAAAATGATTACCAAACGTTGAACTTGATCATGTGGAAATTTTTATGAAAAGTAACTAAAAAGTTACCAAACATGATATTAATTATGTTAGTTTTAATATATGAATAACTCGTTTCTAACTGCTAATCAACTACCAGACGAACCCTTTAGGTAAGTAATGCAATTATTACATTTTACTTATGCTAGTTTTGATATGTTTTTACCATAAACACTTTGGTTGAGCTCAACTTCTATTTGAACTCAATCAACTCAATTTCAAAAGCTCGATTCAGCTCAGGCTAGCTCAGCTCACGTAGCTTGACACTCAAGCCTAGGAGTAACCAAGGGCAATCAGGAATAAACATCTTTTCTTAATTTCAAAATATTTATCACAATTTTCTTTTTGAGAATCAAATGATATGAATTTTGATCAACATATTAAGATATATATTTTTAATCATATTGGTATAAGAACAATTGCAATTTACAATACTTTCGTATAGGTTTTTAACATTTAAAATTTTGAATTAATCTAATCTAATTTAACTTTAAAAATTAATCAAATCATCTCTCACAAAACGAAAAATGACAATTATTTTAGAACGGAGGATAGACTAAATATCATAGAAATTTTGATTAAAACTTGTACAGTAAGAAAACAGACAGAATCAACAAATAATTACGTGTGGGAGGAACATGTGAAGGGTTTTTGTACACATGTGGAGGTTACTTTGTACTATAATCATTATCAGAAATAATTAGTACTTAATTAATTAACATGAATATTTATTCTGTTAGCCACCTGATAACATAACATAGGACCGTGTTTGCAATTAATTAATTTTTTCTAAAACAATGTGATTAGAAGAGATCTTTAAGTAAATGATTCCCTTTTGAAATAATTTTAATTTTAATTAATTAAACTTTGTTTGGGAGGAAGGAGAAAGGATGGAGAGGAGGGTTTGTACGGATTTGACCCGACATTGTTCTTCATAGACATGTTCATCACAAAATGCATAAATGGATGGCATAATGAGGATTAGTGGCGGATGCAGAATTTTTATTCAGGGGGTTTGAATATAAGTAGTAAATTTGCGAAAAGGTTGATTAAAAGGAGCGTAGTGATGAAAGACAAAATCATTTTAACTCACCAAATTTTAACTCGTTTTGTCATGTTTCATTTAACATTTCTTCCTACTTATGTCTTGCTTCATCGAGCCTTTTTAAACTCTATTGTGCTTTTAGGAAAACAAATACAGTAGTTATTTTTGAGTTGTGGCAAAACTTCTTTTCAAAAGCTGAAAACATAACTTTCTCCAAAAGCACTTTTGAAAATTTTGGCCAAGCATAAATTTGATCTCTAATATTGACGAGAATTGTTTTTGAATTTATTAGTCAAACATGAAATGTTAATCTACAAAATATTTTTTTTTTTGAATAAAAGGTACTCATAATAACAAATTATATAAATTTGGCCAATCCCCTATTAATTTTGTTGTTTTAAGTTTTAACGTTTTAAATATATTTATTACTAGGAGCCTATTCTTATTCTATATCCTTCGTAAAATGATATAGAATTTTTTACAAAATTTATATAAATATTATTTATGAAAAAAAATCAAATGTTATATTAATTAATACTCCCTCTGTCCCAATTTATGTAACACTTTTCATTTTTTGAGAGTCAAATAGTTTAAGTTTGACCAAATATTTGCACATAGAATTTTCAAATTTTTAAAAATAAAATTTATATATTTATAAGCTACATAAAAAGTACTATAAGTCAAAATAATTTAAAAAATCAAAATATTTAAAAGATATATAAAAAATATACGGTTAAAAATAGACTTGTTTGAATCTTGAAATTCAAAAAATGTCATCAAACTTCAAATCAATTTCGTATAAGCTTTAGTGATTTTAGTATGGATATTAACCTTTGTAAAATCCAAATCAAACAACCTTTTGAAAGTTAATTTGTGGGCTGGGCATTGGGAAAAGACAAAACCAAAACTTATAGCTAAAAGCTTGGGAAAGACAAAATTTAAGCTCAAATTAAATATAAGAGCGACTAGCAAGAATCAAACTTGGAACCTTAGGGTTATTTTGAACCCCCTTGACCACTGGGCTACGCATCACAATTATATTGAGGTGGTTCATTTTAATATTTATACTCATAAATAATAATTTTAATCTTATATATACGATATAATTTTTTAATCGAAGAACCCCCTCCCATCCACCTAGGTCCGCCCCTGATGAGGATCATACTAATTATGAATTTGATCGAATTGTAATATTAGTCAAAAAATTATATTTGTTTCAAGAAATCTGTTGAATATAAGTGGCACTTTAGAAATTCAAAAAAGATACTCGTTTTGTCCAATGATAGTTGTCCATTATTTACTTGCACTGTTACACACACCTTAAGAAATAATTAATCATAGAGATAATATTACTATATTACACTTTGAATATACTAAACTTAATTAATGCTTTGGAAAATGTATTAGATATTGAATAATATTTAATAGCAAAGATAAAATCAACACAAAAAAAGTAAATTATCTCTTGATTTTTCAAACTAAACAAGTATTATTGGATAACTATTTTTAGCATAGTAAACAAGTAAAAATGGATTGAGAGGGTACTTTTTTTATTCCAAAGTAAATGCCATCTTAGCAAAAATTATTATTCCAAAATAAAAATCACTTTAGGATAGTAGTATAATAATAATAGTAATAGTAGATTTTCTCTATTATTGAGTATTTTTTTTACATGGCATAAAGGGGGATATTTATAAATTACAAACTTGGGCACAAAGTTGTCTTACTTTGGCACAGGAGTAAGCTATAGTGTTTGGCCACATGGGCACCCACAATAATTTTACATTTTTCCTGGGATGTTCATGTAAAAGAACAAATCTAAGAATAAGTATACATAGTTCGAAATATTTTATTACTTTCATAAAACTTTTGTTGGATGTCCATGTCTTGATAGCTAGATAATGTATCTCGTTAAAATTATAATAGAAAAAATTCAGTCAAAAGAAAATTCCAACTAGTGAAGGAAAAAAAGTACACATATTTTATACGCATTGATAGTTGTCTCATTAAAAACCCTGCCTAAAAAATTCAATGGAATAAATTTTCGACTAAAGAAAAAAAGTGCAACACATTTTTACTTTCACTGCTGAAACCATCACTGAATTTTGGTTAATGATACCTCCTAATCTCATACTTAGCTTTCCAAACATTGTTAATGATTGTGTCTTTGTGACCAAATTACATTCATCAAGATGTTGCATTCTTGAGGTTATTCCGATACAAAGTTTTATTGTCAATGATATATGTTGAGTCTGTGAGCTCAACCAATATATTATCACTCAGCTAGCGTTATCATCGATTAGATAAATTGCTCATTCGACTTGTTCATAGTAATAATCAAGTGGTGACGAATACTTTCATTTGCATGATAATAAATTTGAATGTCTTGTAAAATGATTTGATGAACAATATTCTCACATGAAAATAAATAACTTTCTCGAGATCAAACTTCGTATAAATCAAATAATTTCCTACACTTTCATAACAAATAAATCTTGACACGATTGGTTAGAATAAACAAATTTATAAATCAATATTTAATTCACCCTGATATCTCCATCGATAAGAGATATTATAGTTTGCATGCATATTAACAAAGTATTATCTCATGAATAATAATAATATAAGGATACATAAGTTCATCAATTACACTATGACATGATACTTTCTAATCATATTTATGAGATCAAAATTGATCTTTCTTTATATTAAGTGATCTCACAATTATTGGATAGTTAATAAAATCACTTTAAAATCTTTTAAATTTTCCAAGGATTTATATATAAACTTCATAACCTATATAGTCATGCAAACAATTTTATTATAACATATTCAAGTTTTTCATTTATTGTCAGCTTAAAAAATAACTTCATTGCTTTCATCAAATCAGAACACATCTCCATACAATAACATCACAATTTTTGAGAAAAATATTTATTCTTGTCACAATTCAAATCATCGTGAGTGACACTCACACTAAACCACCCAGTAGGAGAATCAATATCTAGCCTAAACTAAGCTCAAACACCATTTGTAAAAAAGAAGTTCATCATAATAAGTAGTAAAAATGATTTAAACAATTAAAGAATTGAGTCCCCTTAAACTCACTTAATAATCAAAATAATTGTGCGAAAATAAACCCCTAAGAGCTTAAAGTTATAGTATCTAAACTCTAATGTGATCAGTTATTGCGGATGCAACTTCGAAACTAAAACATAAGTCTAAGTCTAAAATGTCTATGTCCGAAAAGATGGACTAGAATTAGAAAAGGAATCCATGACAACCTAGAAGAATAGTTCACCATTGAATTCGATGTCAAGCGTCCCTTAACTGAGGTCTCGAATCAGATGCTGGAAGATGCCCTGTACTCAAGAAGGAAAGAACATGTGTAGTATCTAAACACAAATCATAATGTATAGTAGAATCACACGATCAGTCCAAAATATGCATGTAAACAATTAACCACACTACAGTAACACAGAACAACACATATACCAACAATCACCAATTCATAGACTCCCAATCAAAATATCATGAAAAAATAATACGTCGATGCATGTCCCACATGATCACAATTGAAAATGTACGGTCCTCTCATGAAATCATAAACACATATCCGATCCTCTCATGGAACCCATACACAATTTGTTAGTGTACTTGCATGATATTTGAGTTAACCATGGTTAGTAATTATACCAGGCGTGGTACCGAGATAACCATTAGTATTTCATACCATGTGTGGTATCCTGCCAACCATTGATATTCTTGTAACAGAGTGATAACCGAGTCAATCAACAATCACAAACAATCATGTGTTGATCATATCATATGTGATTCCAAACCATATCAGATGTGATTCCAAATCATATCTGATATGATTCCAAATATCTGATATGATTCTAAAATATCTGGGACAATATTCTAATTTAACTAAGCACAATCACATCATTGATATTGTGCAATATATGATATGATATTGTTCTAGAATCATGCTTGTACCTTTGTATATATATATTGGATAGTTTATCAATTGTAAAAATAAGAAATATATAATAATTTTCAACTATTTTTGGTCTCTGATTTCTCAATTGTTTTCATGGTATCAAGAGCCTAATTTTTTTTTCCAGAAACTAGTTTAATTTGCTGTGTATTGTTGTTTGATTTCTATCATCGGATATCTCTTATCTTTCGAATGGAGTCACATTCTCACGACATTTTGTCTACCAAATTTGATGAAAAAAATTATCCGATGTGGGAATTTAATTTTTGAATCTTTGTTCAAGGGAAGAGCTTGTTTGGAATCTTGGATGGATCAACAACTAGGCCAAATGAAGACAAGGAAAAACAAGTTTGGCACGCTAACAATGCTCATGTCATTTCGTGGATCCTCAATTCTGTACATGCAGATGTTGCACTCAGTCTGCGTCTGTTCAACTTGGCAGCATAGATGTGGAAGCATCTCAAAAAGGTATATTCTCAATGTAATCATGCTCAGGATTTTGAGTTGGAACATACTCTTTCGAAATACAAACAGGGAGATAAAGACATTCAGAGTTATTATTCGGGACTTATGGCAATCTAGTCAGAACAAGACCAAATTTTTGGAGGAAGCCTTTCTTCCACAAGCTTCAAGGAAGTTATGTTGGAGAGGAAAAAGACTCGAGTTGTCCAATTTCTCATGAAATTGAGACCTTATTTTGTGCCTATTAGAGCTAACATTCTTAACAGGAAAACTCTTTCAGACATCGATGTCATTTTTGGAGAACTCATTCGTGAGGAGACGCACATCAATACTTTGACATCCATGGATTCTTCCTACACAATTGACGCATCTATGTATACATCAAAAGGTGCCCATAAATTATATACTCAAAGCTCATTTCAAAAGTCTGGACCACAACGCTTTGAGTGCAAAGAGTATGGCCATATTGCGTCACATTGCAAGAAAAGAAACATATGCAATTATTGTAAGAAGCCTAGCCATATAAGTCTGGAGTGCAATCGATGCCCAAACAGGCGTCAAACCAAGCACAAAGTTTATCAAATGTCTAAAGCTTATGTGAGTCAAGCAGATATCACACCATCTTCTTTGGATCCGAAAGCACTTCAAAAGATGATACAAGATTCAGTTGCAGCTGCTCTCCCCGAGGCTATTTCTAGTGCTCTCACTGTTGTCTATCCTGATAAAAATTCAAATAAGAATTCAAAAGTTTGGCATATATATTCGGCTGAGTCTAACCATAAGACAGGAGATATTCATAATTTACACTCTTTATCAACTCCATCAGAAAATCATCTTATTTTCACAGTCAATGGTGATACTTTACCTGCCTCTAAGATTGGAAAATTATCTTGCTTCACTAATGTCCTTTCTGTCCCTAAACTTACTGTTAATCTTATTTCGGTTGGACAGTTGGTGGAACAAAATTGCCTCGTTATTTTCTCACGTCTTGATTGTGTTGTTCAGAATCTGGAGACAGGGAAAGTGATCGCCAAAGGTCGTAAAGTTGGGAGAATGTTCTAGTTGTCGATGTCTGAAACACCTCTTCATTCATGTTATATGTCTGCCACTAAAGGAGACGTCACTAACTCAAATAAATTATGGTACTTGTGGCATCATCGTCTTGGACATTCACATGCTCAAAAACTTTCTTCCATGTTACAATATTGTCTTCATTTGAATAAGAAATCATGGATTTTGTCATCAAAATTGCCTTGTGAAAATTGAGCTAAATCCAAAAGTCATAAATTGCCTTTTCCTTGTAGTACTACTTCATACAACTCTACTTTTGATTTGATTCACAGTGATGTATGGGGTCCTGCACCAATTTCATCTAGATTGGGGTATCAATTTTTT